>BQNB010064566.1:0-32190 GCA_026074375.1 Tanacetum coccineum | reverse complement strand
AAAATAGCTGATTATGAGTAGAATGCAGGAAAAATTAAACCTACTAATAAGCTAAAACGAATAAGCCTAGAAAAAGCTAATTAGCACACGAAGTGCTTATAAGGAAAAGAGTTCAAAAAGATGTTAAAAGAATAAAATGTGCATCCTAGGACGTAAAAGTCCCAAGGGCACGTTGGTTTGTGAGTGTTGTGTTAAGGCTTTGAAAAGGGTTGAAACTAGGTTGAGGTCAGGGGTTCGAGCCTTGCTCACCCCTGACTTCCTTGGTTTCCCCTTTTTTTATTTTTGAAAACTTGCAAAAGCAATCTTGTAAAACAGCTTATAAGGAACATTTTTTATAAAAGAAACTTTTTGTGAAAATCTATGAATAAGCTGGAAAACAGCTTATTAGGGTGACAGAAAGCACTTAGAAAATCTTGACTTGTTAACAAGCTTTAAGATAACTAATAAGTAAGAATAAGCTTGAAACTAAGCTAAATAAGCTATAATCTTCCTACAACTAACCTAATAAGCAAATTGAAACAAATTTAAGCTAAATCCACAAGCCATAAGCTGGAAAAGCACTAAAAGCACTTAATGGAAATTAGTATACCAAAACAGACTAACTAAGCAACTTTAAGTTTAATTTTAAATAAGCAAACAGATCCTTATGATGATAAGACTTATAACACTAAAAAGCTTGCCTAAAATACTACTTAAAACACTAATTAAAATCTATTTTGAAATTCAAATAAGTAATGAAAAAACTAAATGAAAAAGGCTATGCAGACAGATTACACTATTTTTTTGGTTTTTAAAACTTAATGAAAATAACTAAGTGCTAAATTGCAGATCAAAAACAGATATTAAAATAAGCTTTCTAAACAAAATTAAGCCCTAACCTATATAATATGGCCTACCAACTACTTGTGCTCAAAACTATAAGAACTAACTCCTACTTTAACCCACTAAATCTTAAGCTAGAAATTGGCAGTATGGCTTGATTTAACTGCTGGTGCATTTGACACTAGATGTCCAAAACTTTTAAACTAATTACACAAACTTAAAAACCTGAATCTATACTAACTTAAACACTAGAAACAAATGCATATTGAATAACTAACATAGCCAGAATGAGCTCAAGCTTAAAATGCATATTAGACTAAACTAATGCTAACAGATTATAACCACTGTCACAAGCTAGATCAAAACTTAAATTAACCTAACAACAACTTCAAATCCTAGCTTCATAAACCTAAATATGAAGCTTGAAATTAATTCAAAGGACCAAAAGACTATGGACAGTACTAACTCTAGTTAGTACTGCCATAAGCCAAACACCCCTTTAAATCCTTTAAGCCCATATTAAGCTTATGAATTTCAGATTTAATGCACAAAGTTAAAATACCAGATAGTCATAAGCTATAAACAGACCTATTAAGCAAACTTAAGCAAACAATTAAGCCAGAAAATCAAAACTACAAAGTATGCTAATCTTTTTGGTTTTTCAAACTGTTTTTAAACTAACATATGCAGATTTAGATTTAAGCTAACAAGAAAACATATTGTTAGGATCACATAAATGGACCCGAACAAAGAAGCTTCGGTCACTCGAAGATACAAGACAAAAGTCTAGTTCGTTTAAACATGTAATATTATGTAAACGGGCCTTTAATGAAAAAGCCCATCAAAGCTCAAAAGCCTCCTAGGCTAATCTATTTATTAGTATAAATAGTCCTAGTTTAGTCAAAAATTAGGTTAGACATTAGAGACATTATAGCTAGTCAATATTATTGTTAGGGTTTCTAGCCACCAAAAAGGTTTTCTTTCAATCATCAATAAAGTCTTTATTTTTCCTGCATCTTGATTCTACACATCATTGTTAAGGTTTGTATGAATGATCATGGAACCTACAATTGGTATCAAGAGCCTTCAAGATTGATGATTTGATTTGGTTTGTGTTTCTATTTTTTATTCGGAAATAAAAAATAAAGAGGGATCCGAATTTGTTTGTGTGTTTGCTTTCATTCTTGATTCATAGATGGTTTATGTTTAGATCTAATATCATAATAACCATCTCGTTAGCAATCAAGGATTCGGCTTAATTTTAGCCTAAGTGGTACGTGTTTTAATCTTGTGTGTTTGAAAAAATTAAATTGAACGAGCCTTAATACATCTATCTGATTTCGACTTAATTTTTTTTTGATCTCATCGAAAGTTTTTTTTAGAAAAATTTCTAGTTATTTTAAAAAAAAAATTCGGCTTATTTAAAAAAAAAGAGTTTAGGCATATTTTTTTTAAAAAAAAGAAAAGAAAAGTAAGAGATCTATATTTTTGAGAAGAAAATATTTGTTTTCTAAAATCAAGGGATTTGATATAATCCTAGTGGAGGTTAAATTTTGCGAAGTATATTAATTGGTTCATATAAGTCAAAAGGAATTTAATCTTTTGGGAAGTAAATAAGTATACCTAGTGGGGTTAATTCTTGGGAAGTAATTAATTGGTTCCTAAAAGTAAAGGGATATTAATTCTTGTAATTGGAAATTATATCTTGTTCTTTTTTTCCTCTCTACAAAGTTCCTATTCTATTATTGTTTTACGGTTTCTTCTTGATTTTGTAAAATCCCGCGAAAGATACGATTCTTTTCTCGGTTTTAATCAAAGATTTGTAAAATCCCGTGAACAGTAATTGACTTCAACCAAACACAAATCAAACAAAAACAACACCAAACACAAATAAAACAAATCAACAATCACTCAACGATCAGATCATTCAGTTCTTAGAATTCAAAAACCAAAGATGACTGATAAGGATTCAAGTGCTGCAGGTTCAAAACCTATGACTCCTTTTGTTCACACTCGTCCAGCAAACAATGAGGTACACAAAAAGGTTTGGAAAATTAAAGAGTACCTTACTGCGTTTGAGCCAATCATACAAAATGGAAGAGCACAACCATGTTGGTCGGAGTATAGACGCAGTTTTGTTAACGAGATTATACCATTTTATGAAAACATCAAAAACCTTTCTCAAAACCTAGATACTGACATCTATACAGAAGTAAAGGAGTTTGAGCGTAGTCTTGATAAAATGGAAAGTGACTATGACAAGTGTCTTGCGGATAACAAGCGCCTTGGTGACAAAAATAAGCATCTTCTTGCAAAGACAAGGCGTCTACAAAGAGTGATGACGAATCTTTCGAATGACAATGAGCGCTTCATTGCTGATAATATAGCAAAAGACATCTGCTTTTTTGTGCTTTCTTCTGAAAAGCAAGTGTCTCCGAGATCGAATTGCAGTTGTAAAGAACTTCAATCAAATTACGATAAGGGACACTCCAGAGTCGTTGCACTTGAAGCTGAGGTTTTAGAGAAACAACAAATGCTTGCCAAATCTGAACACCAATCCTCTCTTATACAAAAGCAGTTTGTTGATCTACAACTCAAATTTCAAAACTACAAAGAACGTCTTCAAAATGAGAAGGTTTGTGTGCCGCCGAATGCAACTGCATCAAATGCTATTGTTGAAATTAACCAGTTAAAATACCAGCTTCAAAGGAAGGATGACACCATCAGGAATCTGGAAACTCAGATCAACATCATGAGAATGTTGAATGTAGGCCCCACCACAGGTAGCCTTGATCAGCAGGCCTTAGAAACTGAAGTCACTCAGTTGAAAGACGCCCTCACTTCCCTTCGGATCCAAAATGATGGGTACAAGATAGAGAACGCCAATGTGAATCGACGGTATCTAGAACTGTCGACTGCTAGTACCCACTCAAGAACTACACTCACAGGGAAGATGGCTATCTTAAATGCTGAAATTGCCAAACTGAAAGCTGAAGCTGTTGGCAAAAAGAATAGTGGACCTACAGAGCTAGTGAAACCCAAAGTACTTGCTTCAATGATGTACACCAAGAGTTCTAAGTACATTGTTCCACCAAAAAGAGCCAATTGGGTTCAACCGACCCCGTTGCCTAAAAAGAAGCAGGTGACTTTTCAGGATCCGCACAGATCTTCACCAAGACCCGCACAAAACACAAGTGTAAACAGCATTATAGAAACCATTCAGTTCCTGTGAATCGTATTTCAATAACCAAAAACCTGCATCTGTCGCTCGCAAACTCAACACCTAAGAACTACTTTTAGAACCACTAGCGTTTACCGACGAAGAATGTGAAAGCGAGGGGAGGGAGTGGATTACTACAGGAATTTGTATGTTGATATTGGTCAGTTTGTGGTTCATTCTACGAAATCTGTGCATGTCAAAACTCACCAGGCCAAGTGCGCTGTGAACACCTCTAAAAATGCCTGGAAAGCTACCAAGGAAGACGTTGCGAGAATTGTACCTCAATGGAAGCCCACTGGTAAACGTTTCAATTTATGTGATATCTATGGTCCAAGAATGTCTACGGAACCCATCGTTACGCCTTCGAAATTCACACCATGCGTTAGTCCTCGTACCAACGTTACTTTGAGTATGGAACCTGTTCTCAAACCTTTGGAACTCACCCCATGCGTCAGTTCTAGTTCAAGTTCCACTGTTACTATGGTCTCTCGGTTTTTTGACTATAGACTCGGCGATCGCAAGGCTGGTTCCAATGGGATTTCTGCCATCTTTGAATGATGAGGTATCTTGCACAGTAACATTCATTGTATAATTGTGTATATGTTTAAAAAAAACATGAAAAAAAAATTAGTGTAGGATGGCTTGCAGTTATTTCAGACTGTAACCCGGTCTTAACCCAGAGATTTAGTGTACGTTTCAGTGCATTATTTCTTTACAGACAAGAAGTTGTCTAAGCCCCGAACCATTTTTCTCATAAACAACTTGTTTTATCAAACATGTTCGGGTTAACCAAATCAAACATTGACACGGGTCATTGTTTGAGGGGGAGAATCAGGTATTCTAACAGTTGTTGCAGGTCAAAAGGACGTACTGTTGCTGATTCTATTGCTGAAAGATTGACACGACCAACCGCTTACAAGTTCAAGACAGATTGCAGTATCATTCCTGTCTGGGTATTCTAAAGGTCTTGTTTCAATTGCTCACTTGATATTTGTGCTATTTCACCTCACCTCATACTTTTGAGGGAAGATGATACATTTAAGTCCATTCTAGGATCAATCCATTCACAAGTTTCATACTTTTGATCGGGGGAGAGAATGTGACTTAAACATGTAAAACGGATAATTAATGATTCGATTGATTCTAAAATGCTAAGTCCTATCCATGAATTGTGACTAACATCTTTCAAAAAATTTAAACCCGAGGCCATATGTGTTAGGGGGAGATAACTTTAATATGATCAAAAATGTCAAGGTACCAAAAGTTTGTGTTATACACACGTATCTTGATAAATGACAAAGAATCTTTTGTTTCATGTTCGTGAAAGTGATCTTATGGAATGCTGAGGAAAGAGATGTTGTACCACCAGGGTATTCGTATGAATGCTCATGCCTGGTCTTCGGACTGCGCCCACTAGTGAAGTGGATTTCCATACAAGTACTTGTACAAGTTTGGATTTCCCGAGGCACTTCATATCTTTCGGGATATTTTTCAAAACATCATCAGAGCATTCTGATTAAACTTTCGTGTGTGCCCCAAATAAATTTCACAAGCACATCGAATGTTTTTCAAATCATTTTTTGCCACAGGCCTTCTTACAGTACTTAATTGTATTAAGAGTAAAACGCTGAAAAGGAATTATTACGTATAGTCAGCAGATAGTAACAAATAAAATTGTACTGACATCAATTCTTTACCATTCTATTAGTAGAAATTACTTATTGTGTTAGTCTTCGGACATCTGGTCTAGAGAACGGCGAACATTAGGGAATCTGATACTTAGGTATTAGAGGAACTAGCTTGTCACGTGCCGGAAAACCTGTCAAGAAGGTTCTTTTAATGAATCTATCTGATCACAGGTGCAGTATTCATACTGTAATCATTGATCCTCACGGAATCAGAGGTTAATGTAACCGACCAGATTGAGTATCGTCTATACTTGGTCCCTTCAAAATATAAAACCTTTGTGTGTTCACAAAATGTTTTTCTAGAACACATTAAGTGGATTTTACATAACAAAATGTTTTTGTTGGTGACTAAATTGTTCTATCATAGCGAATGACGACTCAAAGTATCCGATGCAAGAAAAATAGCTTATTACACTTAGTATGCTGAGTTTATTTTTGGTGTTTCAAAAGACAAAATGCAATTTTCAAAGCTAAAAACAGATGATCAATTAAGCTAGATTTTGCTAAATAAGCTAAAACAGGTTAACTATGACCTAAAATCTACTAGTGTGCTGAAAATTAAGACCTAATAACTACTATTACCCTCTGATAATTAAGCTAGAAAAGGGATGTTTGTCCATTTTCTCTACTGATGCAGTTTGCACACAAAGTATCTAATTCATTAATCCTACAAGTGCAGACTATAGTTCCTTGTTTCAACACTCTTAATCAACTAAAACAAGAACAACTAGAGCAATAACAATGACTAGAAAAGATTTGAACTGAAAATGCATCTATAACTAAGCTTATTCTACCAGATTCAAACTTGACATCATACAAAACCTTAAAAACTTGATTAAACCTAACTAAGCTCTTTAATACTACTCTTATAAACCTGAATATGAGATTTAAAATGAAATTAAAGGACCAAATGGATTCAAGCAGTACTAACTCAAGTTAGTACTGCTTGACCCAAACACTCCCTTATTTCCCTCAAATTCATTTTCAGCTTATAAAAATAAGAATTAAAGCTAAAATCTTAGATACCAGATACTAAAAAGCTATAATAAGACCTAATAAGCAGATTTTAACAAACTAATAAGCTAGAACAATAAGCTATTAAACTATGCTAATATTTTTGGTTTTTAACTGTTTTAAGACAAATGACAAGCAAATTAAGTTCTAAGCTAACAATTACACATAATAAGCATCTAACATCTATAATAAGCATTAATAAGCTACACTAAACAGATATAAGCTATTATTAAACAGTAATAAGCTAAAATGCAATTTTAAGCTACAAAATGTAAAGAGAGGACTTACAACTGCCTTTGCACAAAACAAGGCTTATAAATGCTCTTTTGAGCTTATCAACAAGCTCCAGCTTATCAATTGATAAGCTGGTATGGTCCTGGAAGCCCTTCCATTACTGGCTTCCCTTCCTTAATAAGCTGTGGTAATTTGAGGGTGGATTTAAGTAACAATAAGCTCATTTAAGCTTTAAGAGCTTAAATGAGAATATAGCTAGCTTATGTAGAGATTAAGACAGATTATTAAGAACTTATTTGATTAATTAAGAGCTTATTAAACCAAATTGCTTATTAAGTAAAACATAAATTGCACATTAAAATGAAAACACACTTTTATTAATAAAAGAGTACTGATTACAAGCTTGAAAAAGAGATTACAATTACTGAATTAAGACATTACAATAAGCTAAATTGCAAAAAAAATTAAAAGTTATTTAAAAAAAACTACAGGTATGTAATTTTTATCTATAACGCTGATCGTATCATAGCCGTTTCTTTATTAATGCTCTAATTCCACCATTTCATCAAATTAATAAATGTTATAGAATAATCTCATTTCGTCTCCAAAAGTCATAGTCCCGTTTCACCTCTTTTAGGACCTCGTCACTATTTAATCTATTCACTAACTCAAAAATAGATAGGAGAAATATTTGATCGAGTTTACTCTATTACCCTTTGATGAAATTAATATTACAAACTTTAAAGAAGAGATTAATTAATTAGTTAAGGGTAAAACTGTCATTCTGCAAAAAGTAAGAGAAAGAAATCAGTAATAATTATGATTTTCATAAACTACCCGCTATTTTTTTCGTCGCGCGGAGAAATTATCTGAGACGCAAGCGCAGTCCCAGTATATCCTTTAAAGTTATGCGCTACTAACTCATTCAATCTCACGTTTTACATGATATGTGTCGTTTTTACTTTAGGCCTATGTTGACGATACGTAGCAGCCATCTCGCTGCGCTGCACTGCGCTGTTTAGAAATGTGTTTGGTAACGTAGTTGTAACTATAATTATAAAGTGTAAAACAAGCAAGCGCTTACCGCTTGTCGCTTTTTCAAGAAGCATTTAAGATTGGAGTAGTTGGGAATGTTTCAAACGCTTGTTGAGGGGTTGCTAAACAAGCAAATGCTTAACGCTTGTCGTTTGTCGCTCCTAAACGCTCCATAATGCTTCAAAATTCTTGATTATAACACGACCTTAATCTTTTTCTCTTTTTAGCATTTAATGTTTGTTTGCTAAATATATGTTAGACGCGAACAATCAAATTTGTGAAGATATAACTAATTGGTCATAGGGGTTAACTTGGTAAAAAAAGCTTATCTTAACAGTGAATCTATGTTTTGCTATAGAAAAAATGAAATATATTGTCAATTTTTGGAATCCAATTTTAGCTCATAAGTGTCACCAGGTTTGTATAATTGTGAAAAACCATTTAGATATCATGAATTTAGACAGCCTTAAATTAGATGCAGTTGCATATCGTATCTTGAATTCTAATTCCAGTTTGCTATTCATATTAATTTTGGCTATATTTTCCTCTGAAAGGATTTACCGTAACATGATACAAACTTTTATCGAAACAGTTATTTGAACCTTACAAGAAGGAAAACCGCGGCGTTCTAACATACGAAGTTCAAGTGATTTGATGATAAGAACCTTATGTAAAAGTTTGATATTTTAAAAAGTGATCATATAACCGTGAGAGCTTCAATTTGCTTTTTATCTACAATTATAGACATAATATTTGCATTTTCATATAACTTTATTTCATTCAGCAATTAGTAGTTCAACATTATATAATACTTTTGCGCCTTAAACCTCAAAATGCTTGCTCAAGCGTCGGTATGCCTTGAGAGTTGAGACAACCTATGAAATAAAGAATCACAAACCATATCCACATACTCACACCAATATAAATTAGTTATAAAATAATAAAGGCTTTGAAAAGCACTGAATTCTATGTACTCAAGCCTAAATACCATTTTCACTGTTAGAGCTTCAATTTTCGTCTTTATTGGAACTTTACTAGTTGTTTTAGTACTAAAACTTTTCTAGCTTTAAACATATAATATGCCTTGCTTTAGCGACACTAGTTTGCTTGAGGCACATATGAAAACACAAATATAAAACCGGAAATCACAATACTTGAATTATTAATTCAGTTATTAAAATAATCATGCATTAAAAGGCACTGAATTCGTAAATCATAGTACCGCATGCACCTTAAAAATCGTTTAAATGTTAAGCTTTATTTTCTCTTGATCTGCAATTTTAGCCATTTATTACGTATACAATCTGTTGCGCCTTAAAACATAAAACCGCGTAGCTTAGCGACGGCTATGCCGTGACGACACTCATGGGAAAACAAATCTCATAACCACATTACGATACTAAAATAGTAAATTTGTTACATACTATGTAATAACAGCAGCTAAAATGCATGAATTCTTGCGTCTCGCTGCCCTAATAAACGTTTGTAGTGTTAGTGCTTCCATTCTTCTTTCTCTGGCAATTTTGTAGCAGTTACATATACAAATCTTGTCTTGCATTAAATCTTATATCGCTTGCTTGGCGACGATAATGCGTGTTGAACCTATGTAATCATATTTCAACGATCACGAATACTCAAAATATAAATTATTTACTAAAAATAATCAAGCAATCAAAAACACTGAATTCTATGTACATGTGGCATAAAAATCGTTTTGTTGTTAGAGCTCCAATTTTTTCTTTATCTACAGTTACAGTCATTATATTTTCATTATTTATATTAACGTTATTAACTATTCAACAATTAACAATCACATATATGAATTTTTGTGTTTTAAAATTAAAACGTTTGCTTTTGTGACGATATACTTGAGCCATTTATAAAACCAAATAGTAAACGAATCACAACACTCGAAACATAAATTAGTTACTAAAAATAATCAAGCAATTAAATGCACTAAATTATATGTACTCATGCTTTAAAAATCATTTTCCCGCTAGAGCTTAAATTTTCTCTTTATTTGCAATTTTAAGTCATTATATTTGCAGTTTTCATATTAACATTATTAACTATTCAACAATTAGTAGTTGCATGTGTAAACTTTTGCGCCTTAAACCTAAAACACTTGCTCTAGTGACGGTTTGCTTGAGACACCTATCAAAACAAATATCAAACTAGTCACAATACTCAAAATATAAATTAGTTACTAAATATGATCAAGTTATTAAAAGTACTAAAATTCTATGTACTTGTGCCCTAAAAATTATTTTATTGTTACAGCTTCAATTTTCTCTTTATCTGCAACTTTACGAGTTATATATACAAACTTTTGCGCTTTAAACTTAAAACGCTTGCTTTAGTGACGGTATGCTTAAGGCACCTATGAAAACAAATATCAAACAAATCACAGTACTCAAAATATAAATTAGTTACTAAAAATAATCAAGCAATTAAAAGCACTGAATTCTATGTGCCCATGCCGTAAACATTGTTTTACTGTTAAAGCTTCAATTTTCTTTTTATCTGCAAATTTAGCAGTTATATATACAAATTTTTTCACCTTAAACCTAAAACGCTTGCTTTAGCGACGGTATGCTTGAGACACTCATGAAAACAAATCTCAAACCAATAACAATATTAAAAATATAAATTAGTTACTAAAAATAATCAAGCAGTTAAAAGCACCGAATTCTATGTACTCGTGCCCTAACTATCGTATTACTGTTAGAGCTTCAATTTTCTTTTTATTTGCAATTTTAGCAGTTACATATATAAACTTTCACGCCTTAAACCTAAAACGCTTGCTTTTGCGACGATATGCTTGAGGCACCTATGAAAACAAATATCCAACCAATCACAAATACTCAAAATACAAATTAGAGTTACTAAAATTAATCAAGCAATTAAGGGGGTGTTTGGGATTGCTTATTGAAAATTGATTATGCGTTTTGAAAAAGGATAATCAGATAATCAATTTTTACAAAACGTGATTTTAAAATATAGTGTTTGGATTTGATTATGCTGTTTGATATCGCAATAATAAGATAATCAATTTTTCGAATGTTTGGCAAATCAGATTATTTTATAGTGAAACATGTTAAATGAATAAAATAGACATTGTTTATATTAACATATATTTAAGGGACTTAGTAGTTATTATTGTGAAAGTGGAGGGGGGAGACAAGATAATTCTTTTAAAACACTTTTTCCTTTTATATTTTGCAACTTTAATAGAAGATAGTAGTGTTATTGTCAATGAGCCTTTTTTTAAAATACTTGGTGTAAGCTTATATTTACGTTGGGCTTGCAAAAAAATAGGCCTTTAATGATACATTTCATATATATCTTTACTTCTATATTTTAGGTTTTACGTTCATCTCTTTCATTCAGCTGCTTTCTACTTGAAAGAATGACGCTTCAAGTAAAAACAAGTCAACAACGATGGCAATAGCTCATGCGATGAGTTGTGAAGTTTTTATATCCACTTGAAAAGATATATGCAAGGTGACTCGTATGAATCAAGAAACCCATTTGCAAGGGTAACTGTGTAATTTAAGCAGACAAAGAAAATCACGTTTCATAGCAGCAGGTAGGTAGCTGCTTTTGCAAACCTGCTTTTTGAGAGCTCCGAAACGTGAATAATCGATTCTTGATTTCTTTTTGCCAAACACTCGAAACTGATTTTTTACGTTTTGTAAACGCAATAATCAGATAATTGGGTCCATAACGCACTCCCAAACACCCTCTAAAAACACTGAATTCTATGTACTCGTGCCAATAACATCGTTTTGCTATTAGAGCTTCAATTTCTCTTTATCTACAGTTACAAGTCATTATGTTTGCATTTTTTATATTAAAGTTATTAACTATTCAACAATTAACAATCACATATACGAATTTTTGTGTCTTAAACTTAAAACGCTTGCTTTTGTGACAGTATATTACGACATCTATAAAACCAAACAGTAAACCAATCACTATACTCAAAACATAAATTAGTTACTAAAAATAATCAAGCAATCAAATGCACTAAATTATATGTACTCGTGCCTAAAAAATCATTTTACTGTTAGAGCTTAAATTTTCTTTTTATCTGCAATTTTGAGTTATGTATTTACATTTTTCATATTAACGTTATTAACTATTCAACAATTAGCAGTTATATATACAAGCTTTTGCGTCTTAAACCTCAAACGCTTGCTTTAATGACCGTATGCTTAAAGCTCTTATAAAAATTAGGGTAAAAGCCATAAAATACCTACAAACTTTCAAAATTGTTCTGACTTGACCAACGAACAAATTTTCGTCACGACTACACCAACGAACTTGTTTGTTATCTGACAATGTCACCAAAATGACCGGGTAGTTATCCACGTCATTAATTTTTTATTTATTTTTATTCCACATCACCCTCATCATTTCTTCTCCATCACCACAACCATTTTTTCTGAGATTATTACTTCTTCCTTATCACAAAAACCATCACTCACAAAAACAAAAATCACTCACAAAAACTGCGCATCAACTTTTTGGCGTCGCCGCCTTGGGAATAGTTAGGTATTGATCATAGTTTAGCTTAGTTCTACTTGCTTGAATCCTTTCAAGTAAGATTTAATTCCCTCATTTTAGCTTTCTTGTAGCCTATCTTTTCTTCGTGTTAATTGTTTCGTAACCCATTATCGTCAACCACCATGGGAGACGAGAATCCTATCCGTACTCTAGGAGATTACTCTAGACCAAGCCACGAGGGCTATAGGAATACCATCGAGCTCCCCGAAGGGAACAACGTGGTACCTCTTCGATCTGACACCATCTGGTTGGTACAAAATGGATGCTCATTCCATGAACTACGGTCTAAGGATCCAAATCAACACCTCAAGGATTTTCTTAAACTTGTGGACTCACTTGACCTTGACAGTGAAAATAGGGAAACAACATGCCTGCATTTATTTTAATTTTCCCTACGCGATCAAGCTAGCAATTGGCTTGAACGCCTTCCAGCAGGATCTATCTTCATATGGGAGGATCTTCTACCACGATACCATTACTTAATTCTTTTTCCACCAGGAAGGACCGCAAAACTACCGCAATGATATCCTGAGGTTCCACACAACATCATGGAAATCTCTAATTCAAGTATTGAACTCGTTTCAAGGACATACACCAAAAGTCCCTCATCATGGCATCGATCTTTGGCTTCAAATCCAAATTTTCTATGATCATGTCAATCCCGTCACAAGATAAACCATTAACCAATCGGCCGGTGGTAATCTTCGTGACCTCAACCCTGAAGAATCCTGGCAATATTATAGGACCTCGCCCTCTATACAAACGAAAGTTTGAACTACCAAGAATTTCGTTAAGCCGGTCAAGGCAATCGCATTGCCTCAAGATGTCTCGAGTACATCCGACCGCCATCTAATCAAGATTGAAAATCAAGTGCAACGCTTGATGGAAGCTCATCTTGCTCCGACACAACCTACCCAAGTGAACAAAATCACTACCCCATGTGAAATCTGCAGTGGTCCCCACGACACTTAGTGTTGCATGGAATACGCATCCTCGCGTACCGATGAAGCGGGAGGTAAGTGGTATACCTTTAAGCCCGAGTAAAACAATCTTTGTGACACCTACAATCCGTCATAGAGAAGTCACCCGAACCTTGGGTGGAGACAACCTCAAACTCCCAAAATAATCTCTCAAACCCACCTAACCGGTTCCAGCCTAACGGTTCGATCCCGAACCATCCCTTTAACAACCATCCTCAAAATTTCAACAATCAATCAAATATAGAAGGACTGGTTTCCAAATTCATGGCATCTCAAGACGCTAGACTGTCCAAGTTTGAAGCCGATTTCAAACAACAGCAAAGCGAGATGACCAACAAAATTGACACTGTGCTGAAGGCCATCACTGACCGAATAGCGGGCACACTGCCTAGTGATACGGTTAAGAACCCGAAATTGGG
The DNA here is from genome assembly GCA_026074375.1 of Tanacetum coccineum. Classification (NCBI taxonomy): domain Eukaryota; kingdom Viridiplantae; phylum Streptophyta; class Magnoliopsida; order Asterales; family Asteraceae; genus Tanacetum; species Tanacetum coccineum. The sequence continues at coordinate 18,209 of BQNB010064566.1, read as the reverse complement.
GACCCATCTAGTTTCGTCTGCTCGTTCCTACCCAACAATGGACCCGCAATGCTCAACACAAATCTATGGTTCGATTAACACCATCACAATCCACCCCAAGCAGCCCAAAGAATCTCAAGTTAATGGACTGGAAGTCGATCTTGAAGAAGACTATTAGATATTAGAAAAAGACTCGGTCACCCCGTGTATTTTACCGTTTATTGTTGCTCGTAGTTAAGTAGTTAATGTTTAACATTCGGTAATGGGCAGGGTATTAAACCCAACATGTAAACCCACTACCAAGGCCTTAAGGCCAGTTTTGTTGTCACTATATAAGCCTCTTCCATGCCATGGAAGATGTGGGTTAGTCATTTACATAATACAAGTTTATTTCCTCTCTCTAGAAAGTTCTCTCTCACTTTCTCACTCTAGAACTTGGCTAATCCACTAGTCATCTAATTGTGTTATGATTTCCAATATCCTACAATTGGTATCTATGCACATGGGATGATTAGCTAGATTGTGTGTGCGTTTTTCTTAGTTAGTTTTGATCAAAAGTTTGGTTTATGAAGGTTAATAGTCTTGTTCTTAGTTTTCTTTGATCTTGACATTTATGATGTTAAAGTTTATGTTTTTATAGTTGCTATAGCCTTCTAGTACCAAGTTGTGCAAAAGAAACCAAGCAAAAACGTTCAAAAGGGCGATTTTTAGGTGTTTTTAGGTAAAAACCCAAATTTTTCTTTCCAGCGAGTTAAGTTACTGTTTAAAGATCTTCGTAGTGGGTTAAGGTACTGTACTGACGAGTTGTCAGAATAGTACACTGTGTGTCAGAAAGTACTGTGTCAGCGACTTGTCTTCTTGTGCAGGTAGCGAGTTAGGCAGCGAGTTAACTTTTCTTGCAGGTGGCGAGTTGAAGACTAGCAAGTTGGATACTAGCGAGTACAGGTTTTAAAGATCTTTATTCTAGCTAGTTAGGAAAGGAAACTCTGCCAAAATTTCTTCTTATTAGCGAGTTGTCAAACACTCCTCTTAGCGAGTTGAAGGAGTTACAGGGTTATTGAAGATTTTTGCTAGCGAGTTGAAGGCAGCGAGTTACAGATTTTTGAAGATCTTTATACTAGCGAGTTAGGAAAGGAAACTCTGCTAATTATCTTTCTTGCCAGCGAGTTATCATGTCTCTACCCAGCGAGTTACAGGGTAGCGAGTTGTGGACTTTTGGACTAAGTTTCTTCAAATTGACTAATTTCAACATGTAATCCTAACAAGCTGAAACAATAATTCACCATTTCATTCAACCAATCACCACTTTTAACATGCAATCACTAATCATTGTTCGATCAACTTAATCATTTCACAATCAATTAAAATGGCTAATCTTTCAAAAGATATCCAATGTGCCGGTTCTGATACCCGACCACCTATGCTTGATAGGACTGACTATGCTTGCTAGGACTGACTTTGCAACATGGCAACAACGTATTTCAACTGTATTTTTCGGGAAAAGAGAAGAGGGTGAACGATCCTGAAGACAATATCTATGAAGGACCCATTAGATGGTACTATTAGAGACACACTTGCTGAAGGAACAGAAGGTGCCCAGCAACTTGGTCCCGAACGAGCTCGAGTCTATTCGGATCTTTCACCTGAAGATAAGGATAGGTATAACGCTGACATTCGGGCAACAAACATCCTACTTCAAGGGTTACCAAAGGACATCTACACTCTTATCAATCATTACACAGATGCAAAGGACATATGGGATAATGTGAAGATGCTCCTGGAAGGTTCAGAATTAACTAAAGAAGACCGGGAATCACAACTGTATGATGACTTTGAACACACTTTCGACAAAACAAAAAGAGAAACAATCACACTACTATGTCCGGTTTTACCAAACTCATCAATGACATGCGGAACATCAAGATGACCATGTCCAGAATGCAGCTGAACTCAAAGTTTGTTAACAATATGTTGCCTGAATGGGGTCGATTTGTAACAGCAGTGAAACTAAACAGAGGATTGAGGGACTCCAACTATGATCAGTTGTATGCTTATCTGAAGCAACACGAGGCACATGCCAATGAGAACAAAATGATGTTGGATCGATTCACTCAACACACCGTGGATCCTCTTGCCTTGATGTCTAATGTTTCACACCAGCAGTACTATTCACAATCATCTACAACTCCACCATCCACATATGTTCCACCACACTTTGCGGACAACACTCCACTTGATTCAGGACTCTCTCCAACTGACAACTTAATTGAGAACTTAACCAACACACTTGCCCTACTCACCCAATCATACAAAACATACCTACCTCAAATAAACAATCAACTCAGAACTTCATCAAATACAAGGAAAAGAGCCACAGTTCAAGACGGCTAGGTTGTGGTTCAGAATGTTCAGGGTTGACAGAATAGAGGTCAGGGGAACAATGTACGGGGTGCAGTTGTAGCTGGATATGGGGGAGCTCAAAACAGAGTTGGGAATGCAAATCCAGGTCAAGCAAGACAGATTAAGTGCTACAACTGCAACAGTATAGGCCACACAGCAAGGAACTACACTCAGCCCAAGCGGCCACAGAACTCTAAATACTTCAAAGATAAGATGTTGCTGATGCATTCTCAAGGATAAAGGGGTACACGGATGAAGAGAGTGCTGATTCTTGCATGATGATAAGACAATTGCTGTGCATGATGATGTGTGATGAGCAACCCAGTGCACGATTTACACTCCATGTAGATAAAGTATGTTTTCAAGCAGATGATTGTATGCTTTTGACTCTGATGTAGATGAGGCTCCTACTGCACAGACTATGTTCATGGCAAATCTATCATCCACAGATCCTGTTTATGATGAAGCCAGAGTCCTGTCTTATGAAATCAGACATTATTCTTATCAGAGGTACACATCATGTATCATTATTCAGGATTCGCTGTTTGTGAACATCATGAAGTACACGAGATGCATGACGATGTACAACCTAACTACGTTGTTGACTCACATGCTGATTATACGAGTGATAGTAATATAATTCTATATGATCAGTATGTAAAGGACAACGCAGTGCCAGTTGTATAAAGTAATGTATCTTCTGTACCGAATGATGCATACAGATGAGAATCATGAGATATATACCGTCGACCCATGTGTCTCAAAACCACACAACCACACATAATAATGTAGTTGATAATTCATTGACTGCTGAACTTGTGACATATAAGGAACAAGTTAAACTGTATGAAAGACAGGCCAAGTTTGAATTAACAGAAAGAGAACAAAAGATTAATGAACAATTAAGGATAGTTATCGCTGATCGTAATCGTAAGGAAGAAAATTTGAAAAGGGAACTTCATTCTGTAAAACTGCAACTTACCTCTACCATTAACCATAACAAGTCAATGGTAGAAGAAGTTACGTCTTTGAAAAAGGATTTTAAACAGAAAGAAAATAAATACCTTGAAGAATTTTTGGACATGAAAGCTTTAAAAGAAAAGGTCGAGGATAAATTATACAAACAAGACCAGTCTCTTCAAACAGTTCACATGTTGTGTAAACCAAAGCCCTATTATGATGAACAGAATAAGGTAGCTATTGGCTACAAGAACCCTTTATGTCTCACCCGTGCAAAGCAAGTTCAGCCTGCCCTATATAATGGTCATGAAATTATCAAAACCAATCATGTCCCGGCCATAGTGCACAACTCAGAGGATACCCTAGAGATAGCTGAAATCACTAGGAAGAAAATGAATGACAAAATGAAAGACCCAGAGTGTGTGAAAAGAAAGTTAAGATTGCACCACATGATTACTCGAAAGAGAATTATTTAGCGACTTTCACACCACAGAAACAATTGACCCCCGAGCAAATATTTTGGTCTAATGATCTCATCAAGATGAAAGCAGAAGCTCTCAAAGAGCAGACCACAGCTTCACGACCAATCAAAGCGTTGACGGTGTATCCTCCAAATACACCTGCAACGCTTGTCCCCAGGGTGCTTCCAACAAAAAGTCAAGTGAAAATTAATATTTTTGCACTTATACAACTTTTTTTAGAATTTGAAAAAACCTGTAAAAAGAGAATTACACCAACGGGGCTCACTGAAGGGGAAAGGGGTTTTGAACAAACCAAGGAATGTTACCTCACCGAGGTCATTCCATTTTTCAAAACACTTAAAGAACATTTTGAGGGAATTCAAAAGGCTTTAACTAAAGAAATTAAAGAAATGAAAGACATTTTTGAAGAGTTGGAAACTAAAGTTGACCAAAATGTTGTAAATAGGAAGCATGATGAGATTGAGCAAAAAAATATTCTTATTGCAAATGATAATTTAATTGCTGATTGCTTGTCCAAAGAAGTGTTTTATATTGCAACAAATTCTGAGCTTACTGTATCTAGATTTACTGAAATGCATGAAGCCCACACCATTGTTCAAACACGTTGTCTGGAACTTGAAGCAGAGCTTTCTAAATTACGAGATAAGGTTCAAAAAGATGATCATACTGAATTAGTAAAACGTTTTTCCAATCTTGAGGTTAATCACTTAAATTTACAGTTAAAGTATCAAAACCTTAAAGAAAGTTTTGGAAACAACCCATCTCCACCCGCTCGAGATACTCTTGATTTTGACTCAGTCTTTGTAATCGGAAAAATGAAAGCATCTATTCAAGGAAAGGACAACGCCATCAAAAAAATAAGAATGCAAATCTCTCAATTGAAAGAGACCCGTAGTGAAGCAAACCGTACTTTTGATTTCAGGACCTTAGATTTTCAGATCATTCAATTAACTAAAAAAGTCACCGTTCTTTAAGAACAAAATGAGCTTTTTAGGGCAGAGAATGAAAAAGTTAAACAGCATTACAAGGAATTGTACGATTCTATTAAGATCACGCGTGCTAAGCATATAGAACAGACAACTGCCTTGCTAACTGAAAATGAGAATCTGAAAGCCCAAATACATGAAAATCTGAAATGCAACACTATGGAGTCTGTAAAACCAAGAGTTCTTGCACACAGTAGATATGCTATAGATGTTGAACCAATTCCCCCTAACATTAGGAACAATAGGGAAGTTCAACTAGATTATCTCAAGCATCTTAAGGAAAGTGTTGAAACCCTTTGCGAGATAGTAGATGAAGCTAAGGTTGAAAGACCATTAGATAGATCACTTGCATTTGCTTGCCTTTATACTAAACACTCTCAGGAACTATTAGAATATACGATTGGCACTTGTCCTAAAGACTTCAATCAAAAAGATAAAAAGCATGCCTATACCACTTTAAATAAGAAAAAGCAAGTTACTTTTGAGGATCAAGGTATAACGTCAAATAATAACACACACAAACATGTAGAGCAATGAAACATTCAGAAGACTAATGTCCCTGTGCTTCCTCCTACAGGAGTAAACAGTTGCACTAATGTTAGCGGATCACAGCCTATGAGCAATACCAAGAAAAATAGGATCTCGCCAGCTAAAAGTGTCAACAAGAAGAAAGTAGAAGAACACACTAGGACCAATAAGTCTAGTTTGAAAACCACGAATCATGTTGATTCTAGTATAAGCTCTAAGTGTACTGTAATTAATTCGAATTATCATTCTGTTTGCCAAACATGTAACAAATGCTTAATTTCTACAAATCATGATATGTGTGTGGTTGATTATATGCACTCTATGAATGCATCCCCCTCTGTTAAAAATGTTGTGCGCAATGTTAAGCAAGTTTGGAAACCTAAGCAAGTTAAGCAAGTATGGAAAGCAACAGGAAAAGTGCTTACCCATGTTGGTCATCAATGGAGACCCACAGGTAGAATATTCACTTTTGGAGAAAAGTGCCCTTTAACTAAGCTCACTAAACCCAAATTAGTACCTGCTACGCACACCGAGAATCAGGCCATTACTTGTACTAACCAACAGGAACCCAACCAAAATTAGGATCTAATTTTTCAAACTTTCCATCTTCGTCTAATTTCCAATGTAGGTCATTCAGATCGTCCTTTGGTATTTGGACTCAGGCTGTTCAAAACATATGATGAGGGATCGCTCACGGCTCAGGAATTTCATGAAAAAGTTTATCGGGATAGTTAGATTCGATAATGATCACTTTGGTGCTATCATGGGTTATGGAGATTATGTGATTGGTAACAGTGTGATCTCCAGGGTATACTATGTGGAAGGACTATGACATAATCTATTTTTTGTCAGATAATTTTGCGATTCTGATCGAGAAGTTGCATTCAGGAAGCATTCTTATTATGTTCTAGATACCGATGGTGTTGAATTAATTAAAGGATATCGTGGTTCTAATTTGTACACTATCTCAATTGAAGACATGATGAAGTCCTCCCCAATTTGCTTACTATCCAAAGCCTCCAAGAACAAATCATGGTTGTGGCATCGTCGTTTGAACCACTTAAACTTTGGTACCATCAATGACCTTGGAAGAAAGGACTTAGTCAGAGGTTTACCTAGATTGAAGTTTGAGAAAGATCATCTTTGCTTCGCATGTAAACTAGAAAAGAGCAAAAAGCATACCCACAAACCGAAAATTGAAAATACCAACTTGGAAGTTCTTAATACCCTTCATATGGATCTATGTGGACCAATGCGAGTGCAAACGATTAATGGGAAGAAATACATCTTAGTCATCGTTGATGATTACTCTCGGTTTACTTGGGTTAAGTTTTTAAGATCGAAAGATGAAACCCTAGAGGTCGTCATCAAATTTCTGAAGTAAATACAAGTCGATCTCAACAAAACTGTTAGATACATCCGTACCGATAATGGTACATAATTTGTCAATAAGGATTTGACTATATATTATGAACGTGTCGGCATATTTAACCAAAAATCAGTTCTGAGGACTCCTCAGCATAACGGCGTTGTCAAAAGACGGAACCATACTCTTATGGAACCTGCTAGGACAATGTTGATATTTTCCAAGGCTCCGATGTTTCTATGGGCAGAAGCTGTTGCTCCTGTTTGTTACACCAAAAACTGATCCCTCATTCACACTCGTCATAACAAAACGCCATATGAGCTGGTGCATGATAAGAAGCCTGATCTTACTTTTTTTTGAATCTTTGGTGCTCTTTTTTACCCTACAAATGATAGCGAGGGTCTTGGAAAATTACAACCAACAACTGATATTGGAATTTTCGTTGGTTATGCACCAAGCAGAAAGGGTTATAGAATCTACAACAAAAGAACCCGACGAATCATGGAAACTATTCATGTTTAATTCGATGAGCTGTCTGAGCCAATGGCTCCTGTGCAACCCAATACAGGACCCGCTCCTACGTTTCTGACGCCTGGACAGATAAGTTCAGGGCTCGTACCAAATCCGGTTCCTGCAGCACCTTATGTATCCTCTACAAATAAAGAACTGGAGATTTTATTCTAACCAATGTTCGATGAATACCTGGAACCTCCTCGTGTTAAAAGACCGGTTTCTCCTACTCCAGCAGTTCCAATTCCAGTCAATTCAGCTGGTACACCTTCATCTACTACCATTGATCAAGATGCACCTTCTCCAAGTCATTCACCATCATCTTCGGCATTACAATCTCCAAGTATACATCAAGGCGTTGCAGCTGAATCTACTCTCATGGAAGATAATCCTTTTCCTCTTGTTGACAATGATCCCTAGGTAAACGTGTTTGCTCCGGAACCTAGTTCTGAAGCATCATCATCCAGGGATCTTAGTTCAGCAGAATCTCCTTATGTTACTCAAACACTTCATCATCTCTGAAAATAGAGCAAGGATTACCTGCTTGATAACGTCAATGGTAACCCATCTTGACCGGTATCCACCAGAAAACAACTTGCAACCGATGCCTTGTGGTGCTTGTATAACTCTGTACTGCCAAAAGTCGAACTAAAGAATTTTAAATCCGCAATAACTGAAGATTGTTGGTTTCAAGCTATGCAAGATGAGATTCACGAATTTGATCGACTTCAAGTATAGGAATTAGTACCTCAACTAGACTGTGTCATGATTATAGCTCTCAAGTGGATTTACAAAGTTAAGCTTGATGAGTACGGTGATGTTTTGAAGAACAAGGCTAGGTTGGTGGCCAAGGAATATCGACAAGAGGAGGGTATTGATTTCAATGAATCATTTGCACAGGTTACACGTATCGAGGCTATTCGAATCTTCATCGCTAATGCCGCCAGTAAAAACATGACCATCTATAAAATGGATGTCAAGACAACATTCCTTAATGGCGAGTTGAAGGAAGAAGTCTATGTTAGTCAACCAGAGGGTTTCATTGATCCAGACCATCCGACACATGTTTATCATCTGAAGAAGGCTTTGTACGGTTTAAAGCAAGCTCCTCAGGCATGGTATGATACCTTGTCATGATTTCTTCTAGACAACAACTTTTCCAAGGGTGCAGTAGATCCAACATTATTCACTCGAAAAACAGGCAAACATATTCTTCTTGTTCAAATATATGTAGATGATATCATATTTGCCTCGACCGACCCTAAAGCGTGTGTCTTTATTTCGCATCGACCGACCCTAAGAGTGTGTTCACTCTGTCTTGTGTCATATTTTCCATGAGATGAGTTCTATAATTTCAAATGTCAAATGCTGGGACATAATGTCTTTTTTCTAGGTTTACAAGGTTTTTTTCCAAAATCACCGGAGGTCATCTTTATTAATAATCAAATATTCTCTCGAAATCTTTAAGAGAAGATTAGGATAGTTCAACACATTCGCTTGTGACCCCTATTTTGATACACCCAGAGATGGATCGACCCTAAACTTGGACTGAATGAGGACCCCCTTAGGGGATGCCAGTTGACCAGACTTGGATTTTTTAAGTCTATGGTACGGCCTCCCTGATGTACCTTCACTGCCAGCAGGACCCGACCTTGTACTTCGCTCTGTGTATCATGTGTGCTAGGATATCAAGCTTTCGTACTACCAAAAAAGACACCATGAAGCACTTTATACGGGTCTTTTGGTTTTCTCAGAGGGACATTAATTGAGGTTCTTGGTTTCCGAAAGACATCGCTATGGCCATACTAACGGCTCTATGCCAGATGGCGACCCATGCAGGATGTCAACGACACAGAAGAAGGTACGTCAGAACAGTGCTACAGTTCCTTGAGATACTATTAGTCATCTAGTCATCAAGAACAGAAGAGCACTAAGATCTCAACTACGAGGCTGAAGACATTGCCATGTTTTCAGATGTTGTGCTTAGATTACTTTGGATGAGATCACAACTTACTGGAGCATATCTGCTTTGCCTTCATTAAAATTCCCCTGTATTGTTATAATCGCAGTGCCATTGATCTCTGCTGCAATAATGTCCAACACTCTCGATCCAAGCACATTGACATCCGACACCATTTTATACGAGAGCAAGTTGAGAAGGGCGTGGTTGAATTGTACTTCGTGACGACGGAATATCAGCTTGCGGACATATTCACCAAGGCATTACCAAGAGAGCGGTTCGAATTTCTACTCTCGCATCTTGGTATGAAGAGTATGTCTCCGAAAACCCTTAAATGTCTTTAAGAAGGAGGAGATGAGTAAAGTATGGTCTTCCTATATCCTATGTATATATGTATATAGCTTAAACTTAAAAAGAAAATACAAAAATATAAATCCTATAAAAAACCATAAAAATCAGAAAATATAAAATACCAAAAATAGTTTTTCAAAACATGTCTTCCGTTTATCGATAACATTTACGGACCTAGAAATGTCATTCAATAATGACACGGGTCTTTAAATAAAGCTCGAACGGAAGTTCAAACTTTTCAAAACATGTCTTTATGGTTTGTAGTTATTTCAGACTACAACCCGTTTTTCAAAATGAGGAAAGCATGTCGCCAAAAAGACGGATGTTCCTGACAACGGGTGATTAATTTCTCCCGGGCATGGGTTACTTGATATCCATGCAATTCCGACCTGATGTACGTTTTAGTGCATTATTTCTTGATATAGAAGAGAAGTCTTCTTTCTTTAACCAAATGATTTTTAGTCTATGATTCTTCAGAAAATTATTTGTGTTACCCACGGTGGTAAAGTGTTGTTTGAAAATTAATCAGACATGAATTTTTTTAAATTTGACACTCAATCAACGGCTACAGCTCTTTCAATAGAAAATGGGTCATTGATTGAGGAGGAGAGTGTTTTTCAAATTTATGACATCTAACAAGCATTTTTTTAATTCATCAAATAATTAATTGATAAAAGGTTTTTTTATTTAACGGTGTTACAATTTGAAGAGGAGTTAAATTTATTTTAACTCAAAAGGCCAAATTTGTCAATAATTTGTGAGTTTAGGAACTTATGTGCAATTTGCTAAATGTTTCCTAGGCTTGTATAACTATAAGGACCATTTGTGCCACTTCTGAAACTTGTTCCAACTTTATTAATGCTCTTAACCTGAAAGAGAAGGACTTAGGAACTCAAGGGACCAAATCTGCCAACTTGTGAAACTATTAATAGTATAAATAGGTTTAGCGACTTAAGGTTGGTCAAACATTCAACTTTTCTGGTCAAACTTCTCTCTCAAAAACCTACTCTCGCAACTCGCTAAGCTTGATCTTTGGTTGATTTGTGATTTTTGTGGCTATTATTGCTAAGGTACCTATTGTTTCTTGTTCTCTATATTATAATCATCTTAAATCTAAAACATGGTTGCCTTAATCACACTAAATCACTCTTAATCAATGATTTCGCCTTAGTTTATCATCTAAATCTTTAATAATGTTTGGGATGACATTTTGTTTGATGGGTTAGGGTTAGAAAAGTATGATTATGCCTCCGCTCCTTGTCTGAATTGCATTTTCCTTTTCACATCAGTATTGTCGCTCTTGTGATTTTCGTGCTAAGGTTGAACTTCTTTATGGTCAAAAAGATCTGAGCCGCGTCTTTTGCTGTTGTTTGTTTTGGTGAAAGTTCGCGAATGCTTGTGAGGTGGTTTCTAAGCACCCAATAAAACATGTGTTTCCTTGATCTTATGTTCGCTTCCGTATAATGTGATAGTAGGATTTGCTTGTGAGCTGCTTTTTTTGTATTGTGTTGCTGGTACGCGAGTTGGTGGATGATTAATGCTAAAGTAGCAGAGTTGGGGTGATGATTCATAGTAGCGATGTTTGATAGCTTTGCAATCGTTGCGTGTTTATTTGTGCTTTGACTCTAGCGAGTTCGATATTATTTTATTATTTTATCATGAACAGGCAACTCGCTAACCAGTAGCGAGTTGAGGAAGAGTTTTATTTTTATTAAAATAATCAACTCGCTATTTCAAATTTTCCAAATTTAATAGCGAGTTAAGTATTTTAATAAGAATATTCATAAACGATGTTGTCATTAGCGAGTTGGTCTTGAGAGAGTTCAATTTCCTCCTCTTATTTAATTTGTGTGCAGGCAACTCGATACCCCTTAGCGAGTTAAATAAGATTTATTTTTATTATAATAATCTTAACACCTCTATTTTGAAATTTTTCTATTTTCCGGCTAGCGAGTAAGTACTTGTGATATTAATATTTCCAGCTAGTTGTTTGCAGCGAATGCTTATGTAGATTTGTCATAAGTTCTTTGGGTCAACCTCATTTCAATGGTTGACTTCCCTTGGAGAATTGCTCCCACTAAACATCATATATCTGTATGTATGTCATGTTGTTGTATCTACTTATGCAGATACTATGGCTGACATGAACATTCCTTAGCCGACATGACTGCTCCCTTGCTAAACAACGGCTCCTGCCTATCGTAACATGTCTAGACACGGTAGATCAAAATTTTCCGTTAAGCAAATGGGTGCCCATCGGCAAGAGTAACTGCGTACTCGATGTACAGAAGTCTCAGAGGAATCCTATCTTCCCGATTGATGTGGCCTTACTGAAAAACACTAATTTCTTCAGGGCCTTCACAGCATCCTCTACGATTCCTGCTATCTACATTCAGCAGTTTTGGGACACCATGTGTTTTAACCCATCTACTGGGTTGTACAACTGTCAGTTTGATGAGCAATGGTTCAATCTTTACAAAGATTTTCTCAAAGATGCACTTGATATCACTCCAACCAATGATAACAACCGTTTTGTGGCTCCACCTTCGAGTGATACAGTCATCGAATATGTCAACACTCTGGGATACCCATGTACGCTCAGGAATGTGTCTGCTATGTTTGTTAATGATCTTTATCAACCATGGAGAGCCGTCTTATCCATGATCAACATGTTCCTTACAAGTAAAACTGCTGGATATGACAGGCCAAGACATCCTGTACTTCAGATCCTTTGGGGTATCATTCATCGCTCCAACATTGACTATGCTGAAAGGATTTGGGAAGAGTTTGTTCAGTCCATACAAACCTTTCTCACTGACAGGAAGAATCTAACTACGACTTCACGCGGAAAGAAGAAGACTGCTCATCTGCTTATCCCAAGCGTTAGGTTCACCAAACTAATCATCCATCACCTGGAAACCAAGCACAACATACACCCAAGAACTAGTTTGCCTCTTCACTACTCACATGATGAAAATGTTCTGAACACCCTCAAGTTTGTTGGAAAGGATGGTAGGGAAATATTTGGTATGCCGATACCTGATGCTCTTCTCGCTGATGATATTAAAGGAGCACCCTACTACGATGAATACCTGGAGCATGTTGCCAAGTATCAACAAACACTGGATGCATGAGAACATGGCATGAGAAGCTGAAGGCAGGAAGCAATGTGTCTCCTAAAGCTACCAAGGTTGCTAAACCCAAGGCAGCGAAGGTCACAAAACCCGCTAGTGACAAGGCTCCTAAGCCCACTTCCTCTCAACCAACCCAAAACTATCCGACAGAAACTGACCTCCTCTAAGATAAGGACCAAGGATAAATTAATAACGTCGTAAAATTGGTCAAAGGAGACAATGATGCACCATCCCCCGCCAAACAAGCTAAAGCGGGTAAGGTGATTAAGTAACGCATGCCAAAGAGCTCTCTACCAGTGGTTGATCGATCGTTTTGTTGTTGAAGGTTGTTCTGTATGTTCCAGAAAGGTAAAACCTGTCCCCATGATGATGGAAGAGGCAAGACTTCAACGGACTCTGGAGCTAAGCTAAAGGATCATAGGGCGGAAACGAACTTAGGACCCAGCTTGTCCTCGGTTGGTAATTAGGGAAACTGACTCTGGGAGAATTCAACCGCTACCAGATGTATAAGGAAAGGGAAAAGAGAAATTCGTTGATGAACAAGCTGCTCACGATCTACTCACCATTCACACTCTAAAGCAGAAGAGCCCTGCAGATCAATTTATCTTTCAAAGGCGCACTCCTATGCCCATTGAATCCTCTGGACATGCTGAATCTCCTTCCTTAGATGCGGAACTAGCCCTGACTGACAGTGAAATGGAATTTGATGAGGAAGCACCTGAGATCCATGCTGGAGATCAAGATGAAGGCCAGGCTGGACCAAACCCTGGTGAACAAGATGAAGGCTGTCAGGGGCTGACCAAACCCTTCTTGTTAAATAAGAAGGAAGGCCTGGCTCTGCATCAACCTGGTGATGCTGCAAAGACTCATAACCTCAATCAATGTCATGTAGTTTATGTTGGGACCAAACCTTGAAAGCATGGATCAGGGCCAACTGATGCTTCAACTCAACAAAACCCTGAGCAAATGGATGAAGAGTTTACTACAAATGCTTATCTAAATGTTCAAGAGAACCTTAAACTCCCAACTGAAGATCAAGTGATTATCGAAGAACCTGTAAGCTCCACTGGAACCCTGACTTCTCTACAAAATCTTGACAAGGAACTCAGCTTCACCAATCTATTCTTCGTAGAGAAGCCACAGGAAGAAGAACCTGAGAAAACAAATACTGAATCAGAGGACTAGTCAATGGTCACGGTTCCCATTCATCAGGACACCTCATCAGTTCCTCCAATGATCTCTCCGGTTATTGATCTCATTGTGTCACACCTAGTCTCCACAATAATTCATGCACCACTTCCAACATCAACAGCAACAACCACAACAACAAAACATCTTTCCACACCACCACCACAACCACAAAGACAAAGCCTACGGAGATCAATGTTATGAAGCTCAATAGGTGAGCTTAAACAACTAATGGCGAGAATCTAATATAAGACAAAGTTTTAAAGCCCTGGAGGAAAGGCTTGGACAAACATGGGACCCGGATATACAACTTAGAGTGAATTCAATATTTCCCCACAAAGTGTGCCAAGCAGTGATGAGGATAAGTCACTGATGCATACTGGGCAATGCACTAAGGTTCACTTTGAGGCTCGCTTCAGGATCTACCCATGTTTTTAATAAAGGAAATCTCTTCAACAAGATATGTTAAAGACAACTCCTCCAAGGCTCATGGTCGTTCACAATGACTTGTATGAGGCTTTGCAGAAGTCATTGGAGCTAGATTATTTAAATCAACGTCTAGCTGATCAGGAGGAAGCTCGTAAGATGAAAATAAAGAGACGTGAGTCACCAAGAACTCCTCCTATGTCTCCACTTTTACAACCACCACCTCTACCTCCTCCAGCAGGCGCATTGGGTGCTCCAGGTACTTCAGGAGCATCAGGATCTTCTCAGATGCCTACGCTTCCTCCTCCTCCATCTGCTGGTACATCAGGATCTACTCAGCAACAAGGCGATAAGACTCCAAGCTCATCTAAGACTACGGCCTCCACATATCAATCCATGGCTTGGACCACGTTTGACACTAGATACGAGTCAAATGGTTTTACGGCTACTTATGAAACATCTCCTTCAGATGATCTGATGCATGATGATTCCATTCCCGACGAACAGGTACATTTATCTGACAATGAAGACTCCAGGAATGACTACCTACCAAAAGAAAATGTGAGAACAGACTGGTGGAAACCACTTCCTGAAGAAGAAAGACCAGCTACTCCTGAACCTACTTGGATCGTTCCTTCCTCTAATGTGTCAGATGTTAAGAACAACTGGGCTTCTGCATTGGTGTCAACCTATGAACCCCATGCTGAGAACTCCTTGCTTGCTAAAATTGGAGACATGACGACTTTCATAAACTGGTACTGCCGTCAAGTGAACAAGACTGTGCTTACACAAGCAGATTTTGAAGGGCAGGCTTATGAAGTTGTTAAATCCTTCTACCCAGATGTCGTTCAACTTCAGTTCTAGATGGAGGAGTGTCACAAGATGCTCACAGATCAGGTTGACTGGACAAATCCGAAAGGAGATCAAGTTAGAATCGATGTCAACCGACCACTACCTCTCGGTGGTCCTCCAGGTCATGTCACTATTCTAACACAATTCTTCTTTAATAAAGACTTAGAGTATTTGATATATGGCAGCAAAGGAAGCAGTCCCACACTATTGATTTCCAAGATGAAGGCTGCTAGTTATCATGACTTTAGTCTTGAACTGCTGGTGCCAGAGCGAATGTGGATTGATGATGTGTGTACCTATGACATAAGTGCCAAATATGGCATCTCTCACTGGTGGTTTAATCGACAGAAGTTCTATATTGACAGACATGATTCTCCGTCGCGTCGTAAAGAAGTCAGAACACACATGCGGATTCTCGATGTCGTCAGAATCAAAGCATACTCAAGATACGGGTATGACTACTTGAGCGAAATTGTCCTCCGAAGTGCTGACTTCCAAGAACACATGATTGCTGAAAAAGATTTCAAGAACCTGTATCCCAGTGACTTTGAAGACCTGAATATGCTCCTTCTGCATGGTTATCTCGATCATCTTCCTGGTTTAGACAAACGGATGCTATCTACTGCTGTCAAGCTATGGACCCGAAACTTAGTGATTCAACAGCGGGTTGAAGACTTTCAACTCGACATAGAAAGCTATCAGACACAGTTGAATCTCATTAAACTAGGATGGGATGCTACAGGCTACGAGTTCAAGCATGATTATACCATCATTGAGTCTCCTCGAGCAGTAGTGTTCCCGGTAGACAACAATAACCGAAAGATCATAAGGTTCAATGAGATATATAAGTTCAGTGTTGGAACGTTGACACGTATTCTGGAAGCACTGGATTACAGAATCAAGGAATTTATGGTCAAGCGGCTCAATCTAGGTATGAATACACGATTATGGACTCAAAAGGACGTGACAAGGAGCAAAGAGTTCATAACGGCTATTGAAAGGCGACTGAAGACAAGACGGATCTACTGGAACCAGGAATGCTTTGTTGGTGGACGTGTTCGTGATATTGACTACAGACTTCTTCAGAGAATGGAATGATATCGTGTTAGAAACAAGAAAAGTATCGGTCACTACCAATGTAGAATAATCAAAGCCCGTAGTTAAGTTAATTAAGCTAAAATGGCCCAAAGGCCCATGTAAAGCCTATTTAGGCCCATGGAGTGCCATCTTTGTATGTTATATATACCTATGAGCTACCCCCCCTTTGGAGAGGGTGTTGTTGGTTGGTTTTGTATTCTCAACTTCCACTTTATGAATTACATGTTTTCTTACTTTCTCTCTTTAGAATAATCTTCTCCTTCCATCTCTCGCACTAGGTTCCTTCTTCATCTTCATATCAAAGAAATACATTGTATTCATTTAATTGGTATCAAGAGCCATGGAAGTGTGTGGTTTAGTTTTTGTGTTTAAGACTTTCTTTTTTGGTTTCGGTTGATTCATTTGCAAAATCGTTCCGTTATTATTTTGTTTTGATGTTCATAAAAGCTATTGTCGTCACACTATAGGATTAATTTACTCATGCGTTTGTAAAACTGGATATCTTAGTTTCTTTATGCTCATTGGATGTACAAGCTTAGAATCAGGAAATATATCATTTTGTTAAATATTTTTGCGTTTGAAATCTTATAAAGAGCAATAAGTGCTTAATTGTGTAAACTCTTTTTGGCTTAAAAACCTTAAGTTTTTATTTTTCTTGCTATCCTATAGGTTTAGATAATGAGTAGTTGTACAGTATTTTTGCAAAAACAATCATACAAAAGGTGTCTTTATGTGGTTTTTAAGTTTTTAGGTTTCGTTGTAGTGAAAGTCGAAACAACTTAAGCTCGAACATAACGTAAGGCCATGTAACAAGCTCAAGTCGAACAACTGAGTCTAATCTCAATCTCAAGTCTCGTCTCTACAACTGAGCTTCTTGAAACAACTCAAGTCGAACCAACCTGCAGTCGAATTAACTATCAAGTCATACACTTTGGTTTATTTGCAACCTCGAACAACCCAACTGCAGTGCGAAACCCCCGAACAACTTGACCTCAGGTTTGAAAAACCGAACAACCTGGTTTAGTTAAAACCGCACCAACTTGTACGCAAGTTGATAAACGTATTTTTAGTGGTAACCGAACTACTGAATTTTAGTATCAACCGATCTACTTCTTTTTAGTGGTAACCGAACTACTGAATTTTAGTATCAACTGATCTACTTCTTTATAGTGGTAACCGAACTACTAAATTTTAGTATCAACCGATCTACTTCTCTTTAGTGGTAACCGAACTACTGAATTTTAGTATCAACCGATCTACTTCTTTTTGGTGGAAGCCGAACTACTGAACTTTAGTATCAACCGATCTACTTCTCTTTAGTGGTAACCGAACTACTGAATTTTAGTATCAACCGATCTACTTCTTTTTGGTGGAAGCCGAACTACTGAACTTTAGTATCAACCGATTTACTTCTTTTTAGTGGTAACCGATCTACTAATTCTAGTTGGAACCGATCTACCTAATATTGGCTGAAACCGATCTACTCAATTTTCAAAATTATACGGTTTATTTCTTTGACTTGTAAAATCCCGTGAAACATTGACTTGTTTTCCTGGTTTTGTCAAGAATTGTAAAATCCCGTGTAGTTTCAAGAATTAAAACACTTAAAAGACAACTTAATTAAACACAATTTCTTTCTACCACCGTTCGATCAAATAAGTAATCTTTTAACATACAAATTTCTCAATGACGACTCTTGCTGACAAAGCGATTCTTTTGGGTGCTGACAATCATCCACCTATGTTGGAAAAGGATATGTATGATTCTTGGAAAAGCAGAATGGCGCTATACATGATGAATAGACAAAATGGACGAATGATCCTTGAATCTGTTGATAATGGTCCACTCATCTGGCCTACAATTGAGGAAAATGGTGTGACTAGGCCAAGAAAGTACTCTGAATTGACTCCAGCAGATGCAATTCAAGCTGATTGTGATGTCAAAGCAACAAATATCATTCTCCATGGATTACCACCAGAGGTCTATGCA
>BQNB010064565.1:0-35269 GCA_026074375.1 Tanacetum coccineum | reverse complement strand
GAAATTTTTATTCAACCTCAAACTTTTATAAAATGGTGTAAACATTTTTATAAACATTACAAAATATTTTCTACAATCATAAAGCTTTGTTTCCAAGTGATTCAAGCTTAATCCCTCAAGTGCAAGAGAAGAATACTTCCATCATCAAGTGAAGAAGTATTACACCTTAGTGTGCATAGCAATCTTGTTGCATCCATATCACATATTTGTAAATCAATTGTATATCTTGTAAGTTGTGTGTAGTAGCTAGATCTTTACGATCTTTGTAAGTATAGTTAGATCGTGGTGATCTTAACAAGTAGTGTTAGATAGTTGTAATATAAGTAGTGTGGTGAAGTGAAATTTTGAAGTTGTGAAGTTGTTAGATTGGTTCTAGCTAAGATTAGAACTCGACATTTAGCTTTGTGTCGTAAATCGGTGTAAGCAACATTGTGTACGGTTTTCTCCGCCATAAGGGAGTTTGTTGACATAGTGAAGAAAACTCTCAAGTTTGGTACTCGGGGAGTGGAGTAGGGCGAAGAGGTGCTTCGTTACCGAACCACTATAAATCCTCGCGTTGTGGTTTGATTGTTCTTACTCTTATCTCTTGTTTTACTTTATCATTTCATATACTTATATTGTTCATATTGTGCAAGCGTTGAATTCACAAAAAGTCGAATCTAAGTTTTACAAACATACATAAACCTTAAATTAAAAAGCGGTAAAACTATTCAACCCCCCTTCTAGTTTTCCACAATTGGCATCAAGAGCAAGGTTAAACAAGAATTTTAAAATAAATTGTATTTTAAAACTTGAATCGATCTATGGAATCGGAAAAATATTTAGAAGGGCAATCTATGCAAAGACCACCACTATTTGAAAGTGATGGATTTATTTCAAATGTAAACACTTTATAAGTATACTAATTAATGTGTCTTGCTTTGTTGCGAGGCGGCTTACGATGTCAGATTTTTTAAACTTTTGAAAATCTAACAATCTCATCTTTTTAGGCCAGTGACCTTATTAATTGAGGTTCTGAGCTTAAATAATCTTTAAGCCACAGGTAAAAAAAATGAAACTTACGATCTTTTTAAATTTTTCGAAAATCTCTAAGCGAAAAAATATCTTTTGTTGTTTGAATAAATGATTGGGTGCTTTAGTTTTAGTGATGGACGGTTCCTTAGTAGTTTTGGATGGGTACGTTTGTTTTCAAAATTTCATTGTCGTGTTTTTTGTACGCTTGAGCCGCTAAAGTAGGCATCTGTGTCCGTTTGGGTCGGTCTTAAGACCGCATATTTTAGTATAAAAATGCAAATTCCACTATAAAAATGTTGGCTTTATGCGTACAAAATGTTAGATTCTGGATGTTTAGGTGTGTTGCATCTAATTGGTGAGACGTTGATATCTTAGTCTTGGATCTAAGCGGTTTTGAGTAATTAACTTTAGCTAATACTGCGACGTTGGATCATCCGCAGTAACAAATAATTAGTTTCTAAAACATGTACCTGACACGCTTTTTTAGATTTCTTTGCAATTGAATTTTACGTGACCCTGTATTTCTTTCGGTTAGTTAGAGTGCTTGAAGTTTTGGAAACAAAATAAAATTATCATATGCTTGTGTAAATTGGCAGGACCAACGGTGTTGAGGTTATGAGCCTAAAGTCTTGTCTTCCATTAAAAATACTTTGATTTCGGCGGGGTAGTGTCTCAGCTGATGCATGGTATGTGGTGTGATTTTTTGTGCATGCCAAACGTATAAGGCGAAGGTAATTTTGTAGCAGTGTAGTTGTTTATGTTTTGTATCTGTTTAAGAGTGTTTGGTGGCTCATATATGCGTAAGTGATTATGGATATACCCTTGGCTTAATTCAGAGGATTTGAATGTGTCGCAAACTATGGTTACCAAAAAAAAGAACGCCCTCGTCGGATTGGAATGGATGCCTATGGTTTAGTATTCGGGATAAATTTAGCTAAATGGTAATTACTACATAGTTTTAACCACACAAATGTAGCAAAAGCATTCTGAAGCTTATCATGCACTGTTTGTTTGATAAAAACGAAAGTTTATGCTTTTCTGAAGTCTGCATAGCAGGTTCCAATATGTTATTTTGTGATATATGTACAAATAATTTTGCTTGTGCTTTTAGAGTTATGATAAATTCTCTATGGAACTTTTCCGTCAAATTTAGTTTGGTTACTTTTTTATATGGCTAAGTTATAAGGTAGATTATGGTTCTTGATAATCGGTAGAAGTTTTGTATGGAGTTTATGTTGGTTTTAATTTTGGTATATGATTTGGTAACCCGTTCTCTTTGACTTGGTACTGATTGACTTTCTGCTACTGTTTTAGTGACAAGGAGGTTAATTAAATAATGTCGCGGCAAAGGGATAGAAACGGTGACAAAAGTGATGATGAAGATAGATATAGAAGGAGAAGGGATGGTGACAGATATAGGAGTGAACGTGGTGGTCAGGATAGGAGAATTAGTTATAGAATTGATGAAGAGGATAAAGATGGTAGGAGGGATCATTATAGGAACATGGATAGGGATTGGAGGACCGATGATAGGAGGCGAGATATCAGTAGAGATGACAGTAGGAGGAGAGATCAAAGTAGAAGCAGGAGCGTAAGCAGTGACGAGGAAGGTGCTAATGAGAAAAGAAGAGATAAAAACAATGATAAAGGGATTGATAGTGAAGATGATGTTCGTTGTGGCATACGTCGTCTACGCTATAGGTATGTTCAGTTATTTATTGAAACTAAGGCTCAATTACGCGCTAACTTGCACTAACTATACCACTAGACGGACACATAAAATTATGAAAACCTAAAAGACTAAAATCTAAACATTTTACACTGATTTGTAAATTGTAGTAAAATTACATTATTAACTATCGTGCAACAGAGAGACTGCTTTAAATAAACGCAACATTAAATAAACCTTTGCAAATAAGGCGACGATGAAATTGGTCCTGTCTGAACGTGTTTGTTTGTTTGGTCGGATGAATATGTCACGGTAAATTATTTATATCTTTGTCTTAGGGGGCGTTTGGTAAGATTTATGACAGGATATCTTAGTTATGAATTTAATACATTACAAAAACATACTGTGAAAAGGATTCATCCCTCATGGGTAATATATTAATACAATGTTGCAAAACTTTAATCATTTTATCAAGAAAGGATTATCATTACGAAAATAGTAAACAGCTTTTTGCAAAACAAAACAAGACTTCCTTGTATATGGGTCAGATATATTGAAACAGGCCACAAACGGTTTTAAGAAAACCAAGTGAATCTTTTTATGTGTAAATCAAGAAAACTGTCAAGGTTGATGATAAACATGTATATCTCAAAGGATGGATACTTGGTATTATTGGGACGTCAGACAACATAGACTTTTACAAGGTCGAGTGTGGAAATACGTTGGTATGGTGTGCCTGAGAGTTTTGTTGTGGCATTTGAGGTTTGGTAGTATTTCTTAGGATATGGTGGCGGAGATTAATCCTATTGGTGAGTTTTGAATTTTATACCCTGCATTATTATTGTTGTTAATTATATAATATGTTTTAATTCGATATGTGTTATGCACTTCATTAGTAAGATTTGCTTATATGAACGAGTATTATTAGAACTTCTTATCTGCATTTTAGTACAGTTAAGAGTTTTTTAAGCAATCTTAGACACATCCTAAAGATTTAGATTTTAGATGTCGAATGGATATAGTCGTGTTATAGGTGGAGTTTTATTTATGTTTATGCTGATGGTACCTGCATATTCTTATGAACAATGGATATTAGGCAGTTCAAGTAGTTTCGTACACCCTTTATTCGTACAAGATAAGCATTGTATTGTGTGTTTAAATAGCCGCTTATTTCATTTTTGTGAGTATTTGGGATTGAAAAATGGTTATTTTGTTATCTGGTGTTTAGACTTATGTTTGCGGATTTTCGAGTATGTTTTCTAATGTGTTTTTGTTATAGTAGTCCGAATCATTACTGCTTGTTCAAGGGGTTGTTTGCAATTCTTACTTTTAAGTGCCTTAATGCTGATGATTCAGTTGTGTTTTTAGGGTCATCAGGATGTTATTTGTTGTTATATGAAAACGAGTAAAATAACCCTAACCCTACAAATATTCAAAACAAACATTATCAGTAAACATTTCAAAAAATAATTTGGAAAATACAAGTATAAGT
The DNA here is from genome assembly GCA_026074375.1 of Tanacetum coccineum. NCBI lineage: Eukaryota > Viridiplantae > Streptophyta > Magnoliopsida > Asterales > Asteraceae > Tanacetum > Tanacetum coccineum. Next base: position 31,094 of record BQNB010064565.1, on the reverse strand, counting down.
AAATGATTGTTTATCACAATGTCTTGGGCTGAATATATGATGTCATACATAACCAACTTAGGAACCTTTTTTGTACATGAAAAGATTTATACTAAATTATTTCGATTATACAAATATCTTTTAATAATACCCTCAATTTATTATGCTTTTGTTTTTCAGGTCGCCTTGTGTAAAACTTTGGGGCCAAAATGTTTTCTGTTCCACCTCTAATTTCTTGAGCGTGGTTCCTGTGAGATCAGCTGTCTCTATAAAGTACGAGCTTTTGATGAAAGCTTTTACTTAATAGGAATGACCGATCTAAAAGTACCGTTATCATGAAATTAGAGGAAGAACAAACATTAGTAGCCGAGATGTACTCACACACTCTTGGTGGATCGACATCATGTGTTTTCTTGCCTGTTGTAAATTTTGTTGTAGTGGTACAATGTTTAATCGTTACTAACGCAGTCTACTTCGTTTTAAATTTTCCTTACCCGCGCGTTACGAATGCAAGTACTGTAGCTCTTCCCAAACGCTTTATTACTGTTTAGTCTATTTATAAATTTACAGTTTTTTGACGATTTAGTGTAGCCTATATAGATTAGTAGTTGTTGTGCGACTGATTCTGATGTTGTTATATTTTCCCTTTGGTTGTAGGTTGCCGTAAAGGTTTTAGCCTTTTGTGTCTAAACAGAAAAACATAAAAGAGCATGAAAAGGATACGGAAGTCTGTGGGTGTAGCCATTCTTCTAATTTTCTCTATTTGGAAATCCTCTGGCCATGTTTGCAATATAAGAACAACATAGATATTGAAGCCTCTTTATTACATGTATATACGTATAACGAATGTATAGTTTGTAGTTCAAAATAATTAAATTATTGCTTGCAAAGCGCTCTATAAAGAATACGTCGCAACAAAGCACGGGTTTCAAAAACTTGCTATATACATTTGTGGAAAAGTCAAAGGCATTTTTTTATTCCAATTTTTTTTAAACAAATGGGCAAAAAACTCATGGGCCATATTTTTTTAATCAAATGGGCCAAAAAGGCCTAAAAAATAGCCCGACCCATTAAAATTTACAAAAAAGCCCCTCCAACTATGTGTCAAATTATGAAAACTACTGATGTGTCGTTGTATGGTTGTAATATATGTTTTAAGTTTTAAATTTATATTTTGCTGACTTTACCAAAAACAACACTTTAACGGGCAGTGTACCCGGTCAGATGGGAGTTTCGTGGTAAGTAAGGTGTCGATCACTAAGAGCGAGAACCAATCTTTTAATTTATTAATATTTTGGTTATCTAAACTAAGTTAATTCTATTCTATGTTAAACCTATGTTAATCCTAAATCTAACGGATAAAGGGGTTTTCAGCCTGAGAGACTGGCACGGGTTTTGTGGTGACTAAAATCAACTTAAGATACTAAAACACACGTAAGCAAAGTTAACTAGAAGATAAAAGAGCTGTCTAGCCAAAATATACAGAAAAATGTATTAAACATTATTAATCAATCAGAATGTTGATTTGTTTATTTAGTGCAATGATTAACTTATCACCGAGGCGGCTTATCATTCTTAAGGACTTAGGCTGGTACTCTCTTCATAAGACCTAGCTAATTTGAAGCATATTTGTCAAGCATTAAAAAGTATCCGCATAAGAAATCCTTATTTGCTGATGTATATTCTATCATATAGTGGGGGTATTTTAAGACTAAGGTCGGTTGTGTCTTGTTAAACCCTAGCTCATAGAGACTTTACCCACTTACGGCTTAAAGGCAATTTATCCTCTAGTAATCCACTAACCAAGTCTTTTCCAATTAATTGAGAACGTACTCGCTGATCCCAAGGGTCACCTGCCAGTCCAACTAAGCTCACAATCTAAGGGAAAAGATATGTTATTATTCGTGATTCTATTGGTCTAGATGTATAAATCACTATATGGAGAGCCATCCCGGCATCTAGATTACTTGGTCCGTATCACTAGATCCAGTTGAATGATAGGTCGCATACAAAAGCACGTAAACAAGTATAAACTGATAAACATAAACAAGCAATCAACGATAAATTAAGCAATCAAGATAAACAAACCAAACATTCAGATCTTCATAATAATGGCTAATACTCGAAGGTATTAGCCTTCAAACGTCATAATCAATACACAAGTAATAATTTAGCCAATGTAAACTAACCAAATTAACGGATGATACCAAAAACTGAACGATTACAAGAGTATAAAAGATTACACGTTGTTTCCTATGGAATTAATTACGTTGCACGACCTCTTCTGTTCTTCTTCTCTTCTCTTCTAAAAAGCAACTTTTATGGTTTAGGTATCGAAAACATGATTTAGCACACTGAAAACCTGTTTTTAGGTTTTCTATTTATAAGGTCTGGAATTAGGTCAATACGGCGTATCGAAAGACTTCGATACGGCGTATTGGGGGTTTCTTGGAGTAGGGACCACGTTCGATATCTTTTAGAATATTTTATTTCTATAACTTGAATACGGCGTATTGGTCTTCTCTAGATACGGCGTATTGATCCTTGATCCTTTGTGGTCTTTAGTGAAGTGCATGCACAGATACGCCGTATCTTCCTTGCTAGATTCGGTGTATTAGATGTTAGAACAGTAATATTCAAATGTCTTCGTTTAAGCTCCAGAATGCGTGCCTTTTTGCTAATCTTCACCAAGTACTCCATAATTACTGCAATTCTCAAATATAAACGATTAAGTAACAATTCTTTGCAATAATTAAACTACATGGGTTATTTACATAGGATAATTGATGCTATAAAAGTAACATTATTTAATGTCATCATTGTGTAAATAATGAAAGGACGAAATTACTCATCAAACTTGAGGCACGTACAAAATTATGGTAGATAACGATCGTTTGCCAAAAAAGGACCAATGGTGAGAATTTGGGGGACTTTGGGGACTATGAAAGCTAGGAAATAATGAATGTGTAAAAAAATGAGTATTAGTCACAATTAAAGGACCAATGGTGCACTCTAGTATTTGTTTTTTGTTATAGACACTTTGGGGGCGTTTGGTTCGCAAGATTGAAATACATGTATTTAAAATTGCATAGTTATTTAAATGATAACAAATTTGAAATCCTATAATTTATAATCGACATACATGTTTGGTTTGGTGAAATGTAAGAAACATTATCAAACTTATATAATGGTAAATTACAACCCTACCCTTCCTTTATCACAAAAGGTGCATCTATGATTGTCTTCTTCCTCCAGCGTACCAACCACAAGAACTCAGAAAAGATAGACAAAAAAACGAAGAATAAATTATTTCAAGATATCTCTAAAAGGAATTGTTGGAAAATAAGTCCAACAAACCTTGAAAGCTAGCGCGGAATATAGGATCAAAGAAAACACACACGTGGCCCCAATTGTTACATTGTATTAATTACCAAATGAGAAAGAAAGAATGTACAAACTAGCATCCCTCTCACCTCTGTCTCTATTTATAGAGATGAGGGGTACAATTCATATGGAATACAAATTCGATGTGACGGTTACATACTTGGCTTGCAAGCCAAGCAACTAGTTTCCTAATCTAAGTACAATCCTAAACTCTATTCAAACTAAATACAATCAAACCCCTTATTATTGTCCAAGTCATATATAACCCTCTTAAGTATTGCTACTAACATATAACAATTTCCACCTTAGGAGTAATACTTAGGCATTAACGATACTCAGCATCTTCATTCAATGCTGGAACCTCGAATCGGGGACCGCCTTATTAATCAAGGCTTATACTTTAGTAGATTCTCGAGTTTCTTAGACCTCCTTTTCTTCCTTCCAGCAACATTACCCTCTGGACCCTCTTGACCAGGTACTCCGATTACCGTAATCTCTGTCCCCACCTTTATGCCAAGGTGTACCATTTCCTGCTCCTTTATCAAGCAGTCCGTGTTTGTCCATTCTTCAAGTTGCTTGTCCTCTAACCATCTTTGAGCTACCGCATCATCATCATTACTAACCTGAAAACTGTAGTTCCACCTCAAACCAAACACGTTTTTCGACCTGTACTCCATGGACTCCTGTTTTAACACCAGGACCAAGTTGTTTGAACTCAACTTGTTTATGACCAAGTTGTTTGAACCCAACTTGTTTATGTCCAAGTTGTTTGAACCCAACTTGTTTAGAACCAAGTTGCTTTAATCCAACTTGTTTTGAACCTCCATGATTTTGTACAATATTCTCATCGAGCTTCTCGATGTCAAACCTAGTTATCGAACTAGACATTCTTCTTTTACCTTGCTAAAAACCTTGTCAAGTTGTTTCTTAACCAACTTTACTAACAAGTCTCACAAGCCGTGTGTTAAACTCGCTTTCTTGTAAAGATTGATCTACTAACCTTTAGAAAACCCTAAAGCTTCGATCTTTCCACCTCAAGTCTCAACCTTGATATACCTTGTACTCCAAGTAATCACTTTTCTTGAATCCCAAGACAAAGCTAAACCTGACTTGTTTTCTAAAAACCACCAAGACTTAGAATACCAAGAAACCCGCGAACACCTTCAAACTTTAATAATTTAAGATTTTAGATAATCAACTAAACCTTGAAGCATTTTTACCCTTCAAACTTGATCACCTCTAGAACCTTAAAAACAACACCTTGAAGCTTAAATATTCAACCTTGTACAAACCTATTTGAAGCTTGAATCTTGTCAAATTAAACCTTTGCAATACCAACCTTGATAAACCCCAAGATTCTTGCAAAACTTGACAAAATTAAGCCTTTAAATCCTTGATAGATGTCTACTTTAAATAGAATCTGCAGATTATGGACAGCAACTTCGACCCACTATATCTCTCTCTACAAACCTTAAACTATAGATCCCTCCAGTGAGATTCTAGATCTATGTGTCTTCGACCTACGATTCAATTATCACAATAATCCAACGGTTAACGAATCCGCAACATCAATTCTCCGACCGCTGCGCAAGAACGGACGAACCAAAAAGAAAAGATATTACTTGATGGGATTGTACACCTTTGAGTCGACCGAGCTTCAAGAAACCAACATAACCTTGGCTCTTGATACCACTTGTTGGATAATTACGACAACAAACCCTATGTGTGATCGCGAAACGCTAGATCACGAGTTGTATCGAGCACAAGTAGCAAACACGAGAGACTACAAAGAACCGACAAATATATGCACACGTTATACCCTCGTACCAAACCTTTATTCTAGATCCATTTGTCTTCGACCTACGATTTGATTTTCACAACGATCCAATGATTAACGAATCCGCAGCGTCAATTCTCCCACCGCTGCGCAGGAACTCACGAACCGAAAAGAAAAGATATTACTTGATGGGATTGTACACCTTTGAGTTGACCTAGCTTCAAGAAACCAATGTAACCTTGGCTCTTGATACCACTTGCTGGATAATTATGACAACAAACCCGAAGTTTGATTGCGTAACGCTAGATCACGAGTTGTATCGAGCATAATTAGCAAACACGAGAGACTATAAAGAATCGACAAATATATACACGCGCATACTTCTTTATTCTTTTACTTGTAACCGATTCGAGGTGTTAATACAATAATCGTTCGCGTCAACTTGTAGTTTCTTGTTTGTCTTGCTTCTTCATACTTCAATGGGTTACGTTTGAAGGTCGCAGCTTGTGCTCGATACATACCGCGATCTAGCGTTCCGCGATCGAACTTCGGGTTATTGTTGTTATCGTCCAACATAAACCATCATAGTGAATAACCTAATTGTGTAGTAAATTGGTGATTAACTTCAGGCTGTGGTTGACCTCTTAAAGCATAATATTGTTTATGTTCATTTAATATTTCTTATGTATACACTTTGAGTTTGACTAAAAAAGTCAAACCATTTACTTTATACTTATGGGTTGAAGAGTCCATTGTTAGAGCGTCTGGTGTAATGACGAAGGGCACTGGCCAGTGCTAGGTGGCACTCGCCGTCTCCTCGCCACCATACCTTGTTTCTCGACGTTTGCTCGCCATTTTTGAAACCGTTAGTTAACCAACGCATTAGACGACAAAAATGAAAATGGGAATTAGCCGTTGGGAACGGCTATAACTTTTAAATAAATAATTTAATATAACCATTTTTAAATTAATACCCACTTTTACTCTATAAATAACATCATATTTTACTTAAAATTTTTACACTTTATCCCAAACAAAAATCTGATATGGCTTGTCCACTTCCACACACCATCAATGAAATCCAAGCTTTGGTTAAAAAACTTATTGACAAAGATATTATTCGTCAGAAAGCGCTTATGGAGTTAGCCATGCAATTTGACAATGCAAGCGCAACTAAAAACGATCTTAGAAAAGCATACGAGAAATGCAATGACATTTCACAAGAGAGTCGTGCTTTGACACATAATGAGTTATTCAGGTTGGAATTTGGGGTGCTCCGGATCAGATTAATTTCATATGTTTACGTTTTTATTAGCTATGTATTGTTTTTAATTTTCGTATTGTTTTTAAATTTCGTATCGTATTTTAATTTCGGTAATGTAATATTATTTTAATGAAATAAAATTAGTTTGTGTGAGAAAATGAGAAAAAATAAATAAATGGTGGGTGGTGGGGCTCAAATGGCATGGGTGAGGATATGTTTTAAAAGATGGGTATTTTGAGTTATTGTATTGAAATGATGTGTCAGTGACGTGACATTGATGGGGACCAAATGTCATGACTTTACCATCCCATGACACCCTTTGCTCTTAACTATTAACAACTATGTAGACTCTAGTCTATACAAAAGCTTATTGTAATATCTCTAAATAACAAAGAAAAATATGATGTAATAGGTGCTTGATGAGCAAATTAAATAAACATGCAACTTAATTATATTTAATATAATAAAACAAATTACATTATTTCGAAGCAATTTTGGTAAAACAGTTTTATTATAAAAAAATTGGACTAAACAGGTTACTCTATTTTGAAGTGATAAAATCGAGCAATGTGATTGTCCAATAAAGTCAAATTGAAGCTTAATTTGGTCAAACTATTAAATTTTTGTCTAATTTATATGTACAAAAAAATATGTGTCATTTTTGTAAGAAAAAACATAAAAAAGAAGGGGGGAGGGGGATTTATAAAACTTAAATTGTTATATTTTAAGTAAAGTATACTTATCAATATCCATGCTTTTTAATAACTTTATAAATTTAATAATGCCTCCAATACTTATATTTTACAAAAAAATGCAACAATATGTTGTTGTTATTTATAAATATTATTAATAGTATATATTAAATAATGTATTTGCACGGAAATGTAAGTATAAAAAAAGCACGAGCTACTGTGAAATGAAAATGAATACACGAGATTATACGTATAGGAACGACCCATGTTATTACTATTTATGATATTAAGTAAAGATATCTGGAAAAAGAATTATATTTTAACTATCCGCATTCGATAATGACTCGTGTTATTCCACTTTATGAGTTAAACCCGCGCACGGGTTTAAAAGTCGGCTTAAATTATTACTAATGGGAATGTAAATAACAAAATGAATGCACGAGCTCACACGTTAATATGAGATGAAAATAAATATACGATATTTTACATATAACAACGACACATATTTTTTCAAGGTCGGTATGTGCTACTAACACAAATCAAGTCTATAACATGATATACATAGTTAAATTTAAACAAGATCAACAAAACATCATGCCAGTTAAATAAAGTCAAATTCTTTATGTATTCCCTTCGTCTCAAATTTATTGTCCATCTTTGTAACACCCCCAAAATCAGGTAGCAGCGGAATGGCAACAATGGGGTGCTACTTCAAAGTACAACAATCAAGATATAGGAAACGACCATAAATGGACGTTTAAGACAAAATTTCATTTGCATTAAAACATAAGCGAAAGAATACACTAATTACTTATCGAATGTACAAAACTGTATCTTTTTTTACTTCCGTGGAACACTACCGACTCTATTAAGTAATGGCATTTATTTTAAAAGTGTAATTTTTCTCTGTGGACAATAAATTTTGTGGAAACGAAAGTATTTAACAAAAATGTTCTTTTCCCGCTTAGTTAGTGACAATAACTACAACAGTTAATCATTAACTAACGATCCTGGCCTATACAATACAGTAAAAGTATTCATTATTTTGCAACAGGTCTATTTTGTGTAAGTAAAATACTACTAAATAAGTAAAAGACACAAAAATAACTTTTCAACGTTTAACTCTTTTTATTAAGAATTATACCCCATTGTATGCGGAACTACAATAGGGATTGAATGACAATGTGTGTATGTGTAATGACGTCTTAGTAAGCATTGAAGGGGTTGAAGAATGAAAAAGAAATGTATGGATAAAGGGTCTAAAGAAAGAAGCTCTCCCTACACTTTAGGCAGAAATTGGGTCAATACATAATCTATCAGATTTTACAAAGATGAATCTGATAATGAAGACGACATCATGGACCCAGTGATGCAACGCACAACCCTTCCTAGCCATTCGTGATTCTCTCAAAAGAAACTTGTCTCATTTGTCACAGAGATACATACGACTTCTATTGACTTTCTCACTCCGAGTTAGTTAATATTGAATAGGTGGCAGTCTGCTCCAGCCTCCAATTACTAAAACCAAAACGCACAAATCAAGTCTAGAGCCAAGAAGAGATCAATAAAATAAATCTCATTAGGACATATTCAATTACAAACACTTGTTAAACATCAATAAGTTCACAAGTTGTTAACAAGAGTCCTACGCATTATCCATGTGATTTTGCCAGAACATCCGAGTAATACTTATGTATTCACAATGAAGATGGAAATCCTGCTTGAGCCAACATCAAACAAGCTCTTGGTAGGTGACTTGCGAGATTCTATATGAATCAAACTTGTGTCAACTGGAAAGAAACGATGGTGCGATTCAATGTGAATCAAACTTGTTCCAGTAAATGAAATGACGGCTTAATCAGAAAGATAATAACTATCTGATTCACTCATATCATGTTGTCTGCTTTGAGACGTTCCGGTAATGAGAACTAGCTAGCATGGTAAATCTAATACATCTGTGTTAGAAGATCCTACGCTTTGAGCTGGAAACTCTGTCAAGGAGATTCTTTAAATCTGCCTGATCACAGGTACAATATTTATACTGTAAAATGGTCCTATAGAACCGGAGGTTAATCTAATCAAATCCGGGCGAATGACAAAGCCATATTCGTCAACACGCGTTATTGCTAATTGTTTTATTTCAGGATTCATATAAATATGGAGATAGAGATGCCTCATTCCAGCTGAAGTCGGATTCATTACCACATGCTCATGCTCAAACTACAAAGACATACTACAAGCATCAAGATTTAAGAATCCAGAAAGCTCAAGAATTAAAAGACAAAGTCTTCCGTTAACTCTGATATACAAGATCTTCCTTTAAGATATCAAGTCTATCAAGGGAGATTGTTAGCAAGCTTTCAAGATGATGCAAAGTACGAGCATGTTGGTCAAGACACAAGATCTCAAGGAGGCAAAGACAATCACGACAGAAGGATAAAGATTTAAAGATCTCGGACATAAAGACGAAGTCAAAAGAAAATGACAAATGCTCAAGATCAAAGATCGTAAAGCATGAAGGAACAAGGCTACAAAGTAGACAGAGACAAAGATCACAAGAGCTTAACGAAAAAAGAAATCTCATTGATCTCACAAAGGAGTATCACAATGAACTCACTTCGGGGGAGATTATTAGCCTCAAAATATTGAGTCGAACAAAGAAGTTCGTTCATTAAGAATATTACATCTCGGTCATTTAATTATGTAACATTGTAATAGGCTAGAAAAGAAACTGGGCACATTTAGTAAGCTAATATTAGATGTATTGTGGGTTTAAACCCAAGTAAATCCCGAGCCTGGTCCGTGTTAAAGCCCTACACGTCCAATGTAAGTGTATGGGTATAAACCCTTTTCCACCATGGAAAAGGGTGTTGGTTGTTTATTCTCTTACAAGCTAATATTATATCCTTCTATTTTTCTCTCTCTTGTTTCTCTCTCTAAACATCTTCTTATCTTCTTTCTTTTTTTCTTGTTTAATCCATGTCCTAAATAATGAAGTGAAGGTGATTACGGGGTTTCGACACTTTCATATCTTTTACCCAAGGATGTCATCAGATCTTTAACAATGGTGTTCTTTTTCTGCTGAATGATTAGCCCCAGTTCATCTAGCTCAGTGACTCTAAAATCTATAAATTTGAAAGGATTGTGCACTTGAAAATTTCTTTTATCATTTTCTTTGTAGACAGTAAGTATTGCAGGTTTTGTGTTGGGGTAAATTTTGACATCAGTTATTGGTTCTGGTCTGAGTATGCTTGATGTAGTCCATATGTAATACTCAAACCTTTTCTTTTTGAGCTACACTGCTCTCTTGGCTTTCTGAGAGTGTTCTTTTTTAAGGACTTGATGTTCAACATCCTGAGCTTTCATGAATTTCTCACTTGCTTTTGCATTTATAATCATCTTAGGATCAAGTTCGATCTTTTTAGCTTCTTCTTGGACAACCTTGATCACTTTAGTCTTTGCGTTTCAAACATCTTGGCTTCTTCAGCAGCCTTCTTGATCTTGTCCTCATTCTCCAAGTAGGCATTGATCTCATCATTGGTGAGATAGTGCATTTTTCCATTAATCATATACGGAACCCTGATAGGTTCATCAGGATCCTCTCGAACAACTTTTGATGCAGGCACAAGCTTTGTTTGAACTTCAGGTTAAACATCAGTGGCAATGGCCTTTCCTTTTCTTTGAGAAATAGGTGGTTCAGGTTGTGATGTGGAGATAATGGTAGTGATTGGTTGTACTTCAGGAGTTGGAATTTCACAGATGGGATCAGTGAGTGGAGGTCTGTCAGTTGATATAGGAACTGCTCTTGTTGGTTCTTTATCAGCTTTGTCTGACTCAGGTTTTTCAGCATCATCCTCCATCGTAACATGCTCCCCCTCAGTATGAGAAGGAGGTTCTTTAGTGTCAGCCTGTGTGACATTCTCCCCCAACATTTGTTGGCCCTTCAGTGATAGCAAGTGTTGTCCATGGCACACTTCTTGAGGGGTTTGAAGACTGACCTTTGAAGGCCTGAAAAATCTCTCTCATTATGGACTTTATCTCTGAAGTGTCTTGCTTGAGAGAGGAGATGTCAAATCTGATTGCAGCCTGAGAACTTTCAATGGCTGTCATCCTAAGGCCAAGGTTCTAAGCTAGGGAATTTGATGACTTGGTCCATGAAGCTAAGTGCTCATCTTGTCTAAGAGCAGCAGCTTGAAGAGACTCAACTAAGGATTTCAATCCTTGAAAGTCAAAGTTTTTGACAAGGTTGAGCAGTTCAGTAATAGCAGATGAATTCTTGGTGTAGGCCTCAGTAGCTTCAATAACTTTCTTGTTAAGAGCATGATCATCCTTGATAGCATTCTTAATGTCTTTGAGAAGCTCAGTGATGATATTCAAGCATGTGTAGAGATCACTGATTGCAATGTGGCTTTTTTCAAGGGAACTCATGAAAGCCTCAACAAGCTTGTCAGTTTGATCTCGGTGAGCAATATTCTCTTCATAGTAACCTTCAACTGAGGCCCTGAGAGCAGCATAAGATACATCAGCTTCTTCATGTTGTGGCTATTATTCTTGATTAATTTTGCTAAAATGAACTCTAGAGACCTTTCTGAGATACTTGATCACCTGCCTTTTAGTAGGAGGATGGATGTTGTCAAATTTATTGAGGTCAGGGTTTGAAGAGTCAGAGTCTGATTCTTGAGTTGTTAGAGAATGAGATAGTTAGGTTGGTCTTTGTTTAGGGAGGGAGACTGATGTTCGTCTTCATCAGCCTGAGTGTCTTCCTCCATCTCATCTCCAGCAGAAAATGTCTCCTCTTCATCACTCTCTTGAGCTAGTTCATCCTCAGAGAGTAAATAAGCTTGGATATCTGCAAGAGTGGTTAGTTGTAGGGTTTCAGGATCCGACTCCACTTCAAAAGAAATCTTGCCTTTGTTTTTGGTCAAGGTCTGGTACCTTAGTCTAGTGGATTGGGTTTGATCCACCTGGTACTCAACACCAGTCCCTGAAGGATCAGTAACAGTAGGGTTGATTAGTTTCATATCAGCGGGTGGTTTGTTTCCTCCTGAGTCTTTGTCCCTAAGTGGCCCTTCAGGACACGGCATGGTTTTAGCCGTGCCTTTATTAAAAGCCATGGAAGGCAATCCCTTATCAGCAGGCTAAACGTTTTCCCCTGAGTCTTTGGGATTAGTAGTTGTACCCTCAGGCAAAGGTTGTGATTTACGAGTGCCCTCATCGAGTGTGGAAGGCAATCTCGTACCAGTGAGTTGTATGTTTCTCTCTGGATCTTGGGGATCAGGTACGGTGTCCGAGGAGACTGAGTGGGATTGCTCAAAACCCTTTGTTGGCATGGGGGTGGTGTTACCTTGGTCTCAATGGGTGTCTTTTTAGACTTAGGTTTCTTCCTTTTTTGAGGTAGTGACCCTGGAGCCTCAGGGCCCTATGACTGAGGTAAGGTTGGAGCTACATTCTAAGACTTCCCTTTCTTCTTCTTGACAGAAAAAGAAAGTGGGTTTACTGAGTGTTCACGTTTGTTTACAGCAATCATGAAGTCCGTTAATTCAATGAGAGTGACTGTGGATGGGTCCTTTAAAAATTAGAGTTACTCAAGATGGTAGGAGAACTCCCAAAGCTTTCATCCTGAGTGTAATCAAGACCTAGTAACTCTGCAAGGGCACACAAAATAAATCTAGGATAGGATACATATTTTTTCTTAGATTTATTTGTAAGTCTGGTTACGAGATCGCTATAAATGATCTCTCCTATGTCTACCTTTGTCCCTGTGAGGGGACAATAGGCAAAGAGCTGCTGAATAGAATTCACTTGCTCAGTTGAGGAGTAGTTCCCGTCGAGAACCTGAATAACAAATGTGAATAGAATCCTCTAAGCCACAGGAAAGGTGGTTTTCAAGACAGGTGTCCTATCCGATAGAATTGGATTTTCAGCAATTTTGGCCAGTTCAGCCTTTACAACCTCAGGAGAGGGATGAGACACATAGGTGCCTTTGGCATAATCAAGCCCAGTGGATTCAAAAAAGGTCTTATAGTTAAAAGTCAATGGCTTTTTGCCATTCATCACTGAGAACTTGAATTTATACTCTTTAAAAGGAATAACCTCAGAGGTATCAACATGTGGGTTTGGGTGAGTGGCAGCAATAGTGCACCAGAAATCCTTGAGGAGGTTTTGGTATACCACTGAGGGTGTCTTTGTAAAAGCCTCAGCCAAAGGACAATTTATAAGATATTTACAAATTTCATGATAGGCTAGGGCGGTTTCAGGATATCTAAAAACACCAAAAACATTGTTGTTGTGAAAGGTTAGGGATTTCACAGTTAAGTCACCACATTGAGGGGCATACTCAATTGTTTGGTTGGCTACCATTTTTGATAGTTTTAAAACAAAAAGGACAATGGCAATATATCACTTACCAGATGGTCACAATTCGAGTCCGACTTTGATCGCTGTCGTGAAATAAGTGATATGTTATCAAGGCTGTATGGATGCTAAGATGGATATCTTAGGCGTACAACTTTGATCAAGAAAATTGGTTTTGATGAAATTGTTTTACCTAGAAAATTTTGAAGAATACACACTTTTGGCTTTAAGAGCAAACTTTTGGAGAGCTTTCTTGCTTTTGTAAAAATTGTGTGTGTGTTTTTCTTTATTGGGGTATTTATAGGTGAATGTGAAATGTTTAAATAATTTTAGAAATTTTCATTTTAAAAAAAAGTTAAAAATGGTTTAGTAATACATTTAATGCTGGTACCCACTATTTCCATGATCTCGTTTTTTACGGCTACTGTTATGTCGTTTCATTGTCCTACACTTTTGCAGGCATGACATTTGAATAATGGTCAAATGTTGTTTGATTAGACATTTTGGGAAGGGATCATCTTTATGGGAGTGAGCATTAAATGTAGAGTGGGTTATTTGAGTCATATTTGGAGAAGTGGGGACCCATGACTGTTGGATGACAGTTAGATAAGGAATATTTGTTCCTTATTTAATGTGTTCAGTCACCAACCTAGGACATTAAGTAACTAAAGACTTAGAGTATTTAGTTACTTTATTTAATGTGTCCCTCCATGTCATGGGATTCATATATGTTTTAGGGAGATGGTTTCAGGGAGAAAATAATATACACCTCACTGAACATGTTTGATCAGGGAGACTGATCAATCAATGTTCAACATGCCTAATTCTGCTTTCAGTCTGGTGAAAGTAGATTCATCCAAAGGCTTGGTAAAGATATCAGCTAGCTGATATTTAGTGGGGATGAAGTGTAATTCAATATCTCCTTCAAGGATGTGGTCCCTGATGAAATGATATCTTATATCAATATGCTTGGTTCTTGAGTGAAGTACTGGGTTGTTGGATATTGCAATGGCACTGGTGTTGTCATAAAAGATGGGTACTATTTTGTAATGGATGTCATAGTCACTAAGTTGACTTTTCATCCATAGGATACTTGCATAACACCCAGCAACAGCAACATATTCAGCCTCAACTGAGGACATAACCACTAACTATTGTTTCTTAGCACTCCAACAAACTAATTTTTCACCAAGTATTTGGCAAGCACCTGAGGTGCTTTTTCTGTCCATATTACACCCAACATAGTCTGAGTCTGATTATCCCTTTAGATATAATCCTGAACATTTTGGATAATACAGACCAAGAGTAGGAGTACCTATCAGGTACCTGAGGATTTTTTTCACAGCAGTTCGATGTGATTCCTTTGGATTTGACTGATATCTTACACATAAGACTGTAGAGAATTGAATATCAGGCTTTGTTGTAGTTAAGTACATCAGTAACCCAATCATTCCCCTATATGAGGTCTCATTGACTGCCTTGCCAACAAGATCAGGACCTAAGTTATTTGGAGGAACCATGGTGTTTTCACTGAGGAACTATCAGAAATTTCATATTTCTTAAGTAAGTTCCTAGTGTACTGTTCTTGAAAAATAAAGATTACTTTGTCATCCTTCTTGATTTGTAGTCCAAGGAAGTAGGTGAGTTCTCCCATCATACTCATTTCAAATTTCTTTGTCAACAACTTCTTAAACTGTTTACAAAGTTTATAACTTGTTGAGCCAAATATGATGTCATCTACATACACCTGAATAAGGAGAACATCTCCTTTTGATTTATAAATAAACAATGTGGTATCTATTCTTCCCCTGGTAAACTTTTTTTGTGAATAAGGAAAGTAGAGAGAGTCTCATACCAGGCCCTTGGTGTTTGTTTCATCCCATAAAGGGCTTTGTCAATCTTACAAACATAGTCAGGCAACTCACTACTTTCAAAGCCAGGAGGCTGTCTAACATAAACTTCTTCTTTCATTTTACCATTTATAAAGGCGCTTTTGACATCCATTTGGTAAACTTTGAAGTTCATATATGTAGCAAAAGCAACGAATATCCTGATGGCTTCCGTCCTTGCTACTGGTGCAAAGGTTTCATCATAGTCAATTTCTTCTTCCTGACTATAACCTTGTGCATACAGTCTTGCTTTGTTTTTGGTGGTTATACCATGCTCATCTTTCTTGTTCCTAAATACCCATTTAGAGCCTATGGCAATTTTTCCATAAGGGAGAGGAACAAGAGTCCATACTTTGTTTCTATACAACTGATTTAGTTCTTCTTGCATTGCATCAACCCATCATGGGTGCTTTAGTGCCTCAGACACCTTTTTAGGTTCTATCTCAAAGAGAAAGTCAGCAAATAGACATTTACTAGCTGAGGCAGCTGTAAGCTTAGCAACCATGCTTCTTGTAAGCATGCCTTCACCAGGATCACCAATGATATTTACAAGTTCAATGTGTTGGTCTTTTGACCATCTATCCTGTGGAATAGGATGAGAACGTATAGAGGCTTGATTGGACATATGAGACTGAGAGACATCGGGGACTACATATTAATTAATAGATACTAAGACTTCAGTATTGTTCTCTGAAGGTCCTTTAGTGGGTTGGGTGATGATTTGTTCATTATGAACATTTTGTTCATGAGTCCCTTCAGTGTTGATTAGATCAGGAGGACCTTCAATATCCTTAGTGGGAGGTATATCAGACTCGTTTGAAGCAATCACTTCAGGGACATGGTTTTCTGGGGTAAGTTCAGAGAGTGAACGGCCATAAGGAATAACATAGTATGAGATATCAGAATCTGTTTGATATTGTCTAGATGGATCATCCTCATGAATAAATTTATCAGGAGGATATCTAAAGGAATCATCAATTCCAATCTCATCCTCTAATGTATTAGTAAACCTGATGGCTTCTATACTCTCATCAAATGTCACATGATAAGTCTCCTCAACTTGTTGTCTTCTTGTGTTAAAAACTCTAAAAGATTTTGAGACAAAGGAATATCATAAGAAATAAACATCATCAGCCTTAGAATCAAATTTGCCTAGATGATCCTTGTGATTATGAATAAACACAAGGCATCCAAACACATGAAAATAGCTAATATCAGAGATTCATTCTCTGAATATCTCATAGGGAGTCTTATCGTATCTTTTGACAATGATTGATATGTCCTAAGTATAATAAGCTATTCTGACTACTTCAGTCCAGAAATGCTTAGAGAGTACTGATCCATTCAGCATTGTTATAGAAACCTTAATGAGAGTTCTATTCTTCCTTTCAGCTACACCATTTTGTTCAGGTGTATAAGGAGAAGAGAAGTTATGAGAAATTCCATTCTCATCACAAAAACTCTCAAACTCATGATTTTTAAACTCAGTCCCATTATTAGTTCTTATTTGTTTGACTTTTACATGATTTTGGTTTTCTACCATCCTGATAAAAGACATAATCATTTTAGGTGCTTGACTTTTCTTCCTGAGAAAGTGAACCCATGTGTACCTTGAGTACTCATCAACAATGACTAGGGTATACTTCTCATGATTTATGGACATTGGACTTACTGGTCCAAATAAATCTGTATGAAGAAGATGCAAACACTTCCTGATAGAGAAGTTTAGTTTAGTTTTGAATGAAGCTCTATAGTGCTTCCCTTTTTCATATGCTGAGCAAGGTTTGTCCTTTGAATAAACTAAGGAAGGAAGACCAAGAACTTTGTTTTGTTTTACAAGTTTATTAATGTTCTTAAAATTGAGATGTGATAGCCTTTTATGCCATAGCTAATTTATACTTTCTGGGGCTTTAGCAAAGAAGCGGGCTCCATTTGGAGTCAGTGATGATATGTCAAGGATATATACATCATTTCTTCTAGGTACTATCAGGACAATTTCTTTGTTAGAATTAAATATTGTTCCTTGCTTATCATCAAATTGTATAATATACTTAGCATCACAGAGTTGACTAATGCTAATTAGGTTGTACTTAATACCATTTACAAAGGCTACTTTTGTGAAAATAATACCCCACAGTTTATTGAACCATATCCCTTAGTAATACAAGATGAGTTATCATCAAATACTACCTTAGGACCTGGTTGCTCAACATATTTGTGCAGATAACTCTTGAAACCAGTCATACTCCTTGAGCATCCACTCTCCAGTACCAAATGGGCTCCCTGATGTGTCTCTACATAAATAATAAACTTGGGTTAGTTTCTTTTGTGAACCCACTTTTTGGTGGTCTCCCTGGCCTTTGTAGCCTGAATTTTCTCACCTTTTTTGAAGTGATCAAATTCATTGTGGTCAGCGGTGGAGTGTAAAATGCTTCCACATGTATTACACTTTACACCAATTGAAGACTCACTAGACTGAGAGGACTCAACTAGTACTCCTACTCTGATATGAACGACACGATTGTGTCCTGGGATAAAGTGATCATAACTTCCACAGATTCCACACTCAGGGTAGTTTCTACAATCATCAGGTCTGTGATCATTGAAACCACAGTGTGTGCATGGTGGGAAAGGCTTTGCCTTTGCTTTCAAGATCTGCTTGAAAGGAGATGCATACTGATAAGGTTGAGCCTTGTAGTTCTCACTCCTTTTTAGGGAAGCAATATACATTTCAAGATCTGAGGTCTTATGATCCTACTTTTTGCATATCATGCAGTAGAGAATCCTATAGCAATCATTAGTTGAGTGATTGGTATAGTGACAGAGTTCACACTTAAGTTGTGGTTTTTGAATAGGTTTATGCCTGACTGATTTTGATGAGCCAGTATTCTAAACTTTGGGTTTAGAATCTTGATTTATTTTTTATGAGTCAACTGACTTAGATGACTCAGTCTGTTGAATTTGTAAATTTGATTCTTAAGTCTTCTGGGTAGAATTGACCTTTTCATCAATTAACATCTGAACAAGTTTAGTTAATTCATTTATCTTTGATTCTTGTTCAGTGTCCTTGACTTCAGTAGGAACTGAAGGTGTGGTTGGCTCAGTTTCACTAACAGTGACAGTTCCTGAAACACTCTTATTTAAAGAATCATGTGTTTCAGGCTTTGTATGTTTTATGATGCCTAAGCCTGGTCTCTTTTTTGGAGAGTGGGGTTGAAAGGTCAATGGCATTACCTCTGAGCTTGGTGAGGCTCTTTAAAGATTTTTTAGGGGAGGTAGAGGAATGGGGGATTCTGCTTCAGAATCTTTAGATGATTCAGGGGTAATTGATGTGTCAGTGGGTTTAAGACTTTCAGGGACTAAAACTCTTCTAGTGTTAAAGTTTGGCAGTTTGCTGTCAGGATTGAGTCTCTCAACCCAGTCTTTGGATTTTGGGACCATTTCATGGTCATAATCCATGGAAGCAGGAACGAAAATATTTTCATTTTTATTCATTTTTGATGATGATCCAGTGAACAATTCACCACCAAGAACTTCTTTCTTTTGGTGAGGGATTTGTTCACTGATGCATTGACTAACTTTTTTTGAGCTAGTTAGCCATTTTTCATTGATCTTTTTCTCCTCTTTGAGTTGTTCTTGAAGAGCATGATTTAACTTAGTAAGTTTAGTGTTTTGAATTTGAAAAGTGACAGCAACAAGCTTAGCTTGTTTTAGGACTAATAGTTCATCTCTACACTTGTTTGATTCAAAAATAATTTTGTTATACTTAGAAAGTAAGTTTAATCTTTGCTCTTCAACGAACTTAAGATCAATGTTGATATATTTGAGGTAATTTTGCCAATTGGCATCTTCATCCATAGAGAAGAATATTTACCTTTCTCATGGTGATGTCAATCTATTCACCATTACGAGCATGATTCTTTCTAACAGTGAGCTCGTCATCAGCTAGAGCCATCAGTACCTTGATGTGAGTTACTTATTCATCATCTAAGACCTCTTCCTCATCCCAATCAAAGGTTTCAGCAACTAAACCTTTGTTCTTTGGTTGGAAGGTCTATGAGGTCTGAGAGGTAGAGGGATTCGCCTCAAGTAGTGCAAGTTTAGCTTTTATTTTCTTGTACTCAGCCTTGTAGTCTTTCTGAACTTTTGGGTCAACCTGACTAATTGAGTTTTGAGAAGATTGAATAACTTTTGGAGTAAACTTGGGTTGAAAGCCTTTTGACACTGATGAATAACCAGTCACTGGTGATTTGTAAGAAGGTTCAGACATTTTAGAAAAGCAGTCTTTTGCAAAATGACCTTTTTTGCCACATTTGTAACATTTAGTGTTTTCATTTGCTTTTTGACTAGAAAAATTATTTCTTCTTTTTATAAAACGTTTTGAATTTGCCAAAATGGCTCTTTCATGAAACTCAATATCTAAGTCTTTGAGATACTCCTCACTGGACCTTTCATCTACCTCATCATTAGAATTTTCTTGAACATCATGTATAACATTGTTAGAAAAGAAGGCAGTAGAAATAGCAGTGCTTGAGGGAGTAGTTATGAGGGACTTTTTGGTGTCAGAATACCTTCTTTGGATTAGGTTGTCCTTATAGACAAACCTTCCATAGATATCTGCTAAGTCAAGAGTCTGAGTATGATTGGCATTCCTTAGTCCCTAAGAGAAGGTTAACCATTATGGAGACTGTTCACGAAACCAACATTGATTTCATGTTTAGAGAGGTTAAAACCATCATTGGCAAGCTCATTGAGCAAGGTCTTATAGCGGGTGTAGGTCTGTGAGAGACTTTTAGTAGGTTTAGCCCTGAAAGTTTGATACTCAAGTTTCAAATCCATGATCCTATTTTCCTTGGTATCTGAGGGACCTTCAAAGCTGTAAACCAAGTCAGTCCATGTTGCTTTAGTTGTTTCACAGCTAATGACTGACTTCATTATGTCATCTAGTAGACATGACATAATGATGCTTTTAAGGCGTTGGTCTTGAACGACCACCCTTCTCTCATCTGAGGTCCATTGGGACTCAAGCTTATCATTACCTTCAACCGTTTTTGGCTAAAATGGACCATCCTTAATACATTTTAATTAGTAGGATTACATTCCCGCTAAGTAGCAAAGCATTTGCTTTTTCCACTTATTAAATTTTCCTGGCTCTAGTTTGGGAGTAATAGCAGCATAGATACCTCCCTTTTTGTCAACTAGCTGGGGTACATTATTTACTGCAGCCATTTTAGGATCTAGGTTTTAAAAACTTAAAGCAGATTAGTGTTAAAAAAGTTTTATAAACCTGGATCTGATACCACTTGTTGTTCCATCTTAGTTGGTGAATAATAACTACAAAGTTATCATTAACTAACTCATGACTAGTAAATAAAGTAAATTATTTTTTGTTTGAAAAGGTTTTGTGTAAGTAAAATATCTAATAAGTAAAAGACACAAAAGATAACTTTTCAACGTTTAACTCTTAAGAATTATACCACATTGTATGGGGATTGAATGACATTATGTGTGTGTGTGATATCCTCACTAATAACTTTGCATAAACCTAAAGTGATATGTAAAGTTAACTACTATGCTAACCAATTAAGCTTCCTCAGGGACTTAGTAGATTTGGAGGAGTAGGTGTTTGTGAAAGTTACGACTTTGAATGCACAAACTTACACCTACTCCTTTACAAGAGTTCTATATATATACTACTTAGGTAGGGTCATACCTACATGTGTGATAAGTGTGTGTCCCAATGCTGATAGGCTAGTACATAACGTACAATTTTGTCTCTATTACATTTCTATTCCGAGTATGGGACAACCACACTTTCTAAGGTCAGTACTGACACTCACCTTGTCTTCATACCCTATTCAGGATGGTTTGACTTCAGGCAGATAAGAGCTTGGACTTATCTGTTTCAAACTATCCCGCCTATTCTTCAGTCTCTTATCTTCAGGGTCTTCTAGTTGTTAAAGATCGTATGGGGTTCAGTAAGTCTACTGCCAGAACTCACTGAACCTATCACCTTCTTCTTTGGCTCATGCTTCATTCACTGAGTACTGCCTTACTGAATGCTAGTCTTTCTTATAGACTCAGACTGAGCATCCTGAAGGTAACCCATTGAGTGACTGTTCACTCAATGACCTTGAAAAGTTAAAGGTTATTAACACTTAGGATATTTTGTATTCAAATCCTAAGTGAAAGATCATTGGGCATTAAATTGGCCCAGCAAAAAATCTATACAAAATATCGATCGATATTAATAGATGATCAAAAAAATTAAGAAATGATCGCAACTTTTAACTGTATGTAATTTAATTCTTGAACTTTTATTTGTCAAAGTTAAAAAAAAGTGTTAAATAAAATGTAAGTGGGAAGTACAATACTAAGGCTGCCATTAAACCTCATTTTACATCGTTAAAGCATTGGTCTAAGTCTTTATTACGCGCCAGTCAAGAGAAAAAAAAAAGAAAAATAGGTGAGCAACTCACCTACTTGATTTCCGTACAAAGTGGGTATTTATGCATTAAATATTTAGATTGTGATTGCGTGAGGGTATATTGTAGGCTATATTTGTAAAACAACTGAGTATTTTAGAGGGGAGAGAGTCGTGTGACCATTGAGGGTGAAAAGTGAGAAAAAGTGAGAGGAAACAAATGGCGATGTGGCGCTGAAGTGAAGAGGATAACACCATTATCAATGGGAGTAGCCTAACAAGCCTTTGTCAAGTACCTCACCATGTTTTAGCCTTAACATATTCCCCTCCTTCTTATCTAAGACTAAAGGTACCTTTTTTCAATTTTTTTTTCACTGTTTCAGCTTAACTATTCCCCCTTCTGACAATGAATGCGTAATGTCTTATTTTCCTTTTAAAGACAAATCCATATCTTATGTCATTTTTTGTTGGTTTTTACCATTCTTCAAGATCACAGTGGTTTTCTTTTCAATTTCTTATTTTAGCTTCTAATATGCACTTTCTGTTTCAAACTTCTTTTCCGCCTACGCAAGCTCTTCTTTAGTTTTCTTATTCTAGATCGTTGCACTAGTAACTAAGGGAATTAGTCCAAAACCATCAAATCCCTCTCATGCAGAGCAAATTATATTACACAAATCCGTATACCTAGCGAGAGTGAATATTGTCTTATCCGGATCCATGGTTTGTACCATCAGTGCAGAGACAAGGGGAGGGATGCAGTGCCCTCATGTGAAAAAAATTAATAGTGTAAATTTTCTAAAACATCTGGTATATTATTTGTAATATTTCCCCTAACCATCAATTCTGTAGTTTTTTGTAGTTTTTTATAAAATATCAAACTTTCCTTTCCCGCATCGAGAAGAACCGTAAACTTTCTGTCTTCTGGCTCCGCCCTAGTTACCCTAACGTTTTTCTAAGAGCTACATAACATACGTTTAACTTTTAGCGTCAATGGTCCAAACAGGAAATCGATGGTGATTGTTCGTAAATAAGACATTATATTAGTTTGCTATTTGACAAGATGTTTGTACAATTTAGTGTTTGTAAAAAAAAAACCCTAAGAAACTTATTTCACTATTCAAAAAATGTATAGGATTCGACAAAAATTATAGTGATCTTACTAAGAATGGTAAGATAAATACGGGTTATTATCCCTTAGTAAAGGGCAGTAAAAGAATGGTTAGATTAATGACTTCTAGAATGTTGCTGTCTAGTTTACACCAACCCTAATTGAAACCTATTACAATAATGGGGCTTAAACATAAGAAACACATGTTCCTTCGCAAATTGAGGAGATCAAAGATGCATACTTCTAAAATAATGTAATCAATCAAGCAACTTTCCAGTAAAATTATGACGTTTTTACATGACAATACCACCCAAGAGGACTTTTTAGATGTTGCCCGAAAACTAAATGACAATGATACATTTCTTAGTTTCTAGCAATGCTAAAACAAGA
The DNA here is from genome assembly GCA_026074375.1 of Tanacetum coccineum. NCBI lineage: Eukaryota > Viridiplantae > Streptophyta > Magnoliopsida > Asterales > Asteraceae > Tanacetum > Tanacetum coccineum. Next base: position 7,833 of record BQNB010064565.1, on the reverse strand, counting down.
ATTTCATAACATGATGAATCAGAGTAATACAGAGTGCTAAAATAAGAGCTGACATATCTCGTATCTACTTGCTCTATCTTAAGGATAACTCTCATATGGGTTAGGACAAAACTATTAAAAATTACAAATGACCAAATAAAGTGTTTGAATATTCTTGTCACATTCACCTTGTTCTCTTTCCAGAGAAAATTGAAGCAATGAGCACACACTGCATTAGGCCATTTTTAAATTTTAATAGCTTTATCCAAATCCATATGGCTGTGATCCCTAAGACAAAGCAAACAGTCACGAGACATGTGAGCTCTCACTCCAGAAACTCTTGTTATGGCATGATTTTCAATCTTGTTACAAAATTCCTGGTCTAGCATTGACATAAACTTAGGATGTGTCATTGTTATTTAGTTTTTGGGCAAGTATCTAAAGAGGTCTTCTTGGGTGATATTGTCATATGTCTCTTTGGAAGTATGCATCTTCGATATGCTTAAGTTACGAAGGAATAGCGGTTTCTTAACTTTGAGCCCCTTTGTTGGAAAAGGTTTTGAGGTATTAGGGTTGATGTGAAACTGGGCGGCAGCAAGCTAGAAGCCATTTACTTTGAAAAAAGATAAGACACTTTTGGCATAGTGGTAATGGACACAAATCCAGTGTTTAGACTTTGCAACTCCGTGATTTATAGGATTTGCGTGATTAAATATTAACAAAACTTCTAACTGACTTCGGAAGGAATGAACCAACTAGTGTTGATTACGAGTCTCATCTAAGCGTGTTGGTGGAGCTCATTGATGAAGATATAGAGGTGGTGATGACTCTTATTTATGTGGAGATTAAACTCCATGAAACCTTAATGGACCCAAACTTACAATCAGGCTTGAGTCATAATTATAGTTTAATACGATCATGATGTGTCAAAAGAATAACATAACGATATCTTCTTTGGTTGAAAACGAAATATATCTAAATCATAAAGTTAAAATGAGAATTTATGAAAATTAGCAATGACTATGATATAGAGAATTCGATCCTCATGTTACCACTCACTGAAGTACATTATGAGAAAGGGAAAGAAATATACCTTCTAACATTCACGATGCGAAAGGAATTAAATAAAGAGGATAAAATACATGAACTTGAGATAATAAAAACATAAAAACATATCCAAGTGAAGTGACAAAAACTGAAATAATAAAGGTTGAAAAACCTTTTGGTTTTTCCGTAATTCAATAGATAGATAAGAATAAAAAAGCAAAAACTCTTCTTAGTTGGAGTTATTAAATATAGGAAAAAGTCTATTTTTGCCCCTAAACTAAAAGTGTTTGTATTATTTGCCTCCAAAAAACTTGTATTCTGCAACTGTATTAGGGCGACTTGAGCGACCTCCTTAAAATTTGACATGTGTCCCTTCCAAGTACAATTTTTGTAACTGTACTTTTATAGGTTTATAAAGTATGTCCTTTGGGTGACCATTGTATTAATACTCGAGGCGACTTCTGTTTTGTCTTTTTGTGACCCAAAGTCAAACATACTACCTTGGGTAACCTCCATATTTTGTACAATACCTTAGGTGACCAGTTGGTGAAAAGTACACTTTTAATAAAAAAAACTCCAAAAAGTACATTTTCGATATTTTTGTTTTGCTCTTTTTTTGTATCTTTTACCAATTCAAAGTAAACATAACAAAAAAATAACTAATCATCTACCTCAAAACATCAAAAAAACAAACCCAAAGAAAGACCAAACAAATCATCATATGTAAAAACCGAACTGATCATCACCCCTAAAACATCAATAAACACAAAACCCAACTGATCATCCCTAACTCAATCGTAAAGGAAAAAACGCACGCTCTCATAAATTTAATTGATCATCCCCAAGTTCACGAAACCTTAATTATTTTCATATACCAACAAACCCTAGTTCTTCATTGGAGGAAATTAAAGTAAGTTTTTGATGCCAAGGTCACCATTCAGAAACGTTAAATATAACTCTTTCATCCATTAAGTAGTTTATTGTCTGAGAGTGGAAGAAAAACAAATAACGATGTCTTAATCACCCCCATTTAGGCAAATGTGGATTTTCCACACAGAGCAAACGATAGACTTTTACTAAACTACATTTGCTATCATCAGGTATACCAACAAGACACATTAGGGTGATGATTTCTCTTATTACTACAAAAGTTGGAATAATAGTTTTTGATTTGTCACCAAGAGTTTGTCTTGAAACAGGGTTTTTTTGTTGGGACACTTCTCAAAGAAGAAACATTTTAGGTCTACAAGTAGTCCTTTTGTGACCAGTATTCCCTAAAAAAATAGAGCTATCGAGTAAAGAAAGTTAAGTGAATGAGCATTTTGGCTGTAACAGACGCAGATGAATTGGTGGTCTGCGCTATCTGTCGCAGACGGTGTTAGGGTTTGTTTTATAGCTAGTAGCAATATAGTCTTACATAGTTCGGCGAGCACAAGGTACAAACATTTCCTGATAATTTATTGGAATTAGTAAGATGATTTGCCAGCTTGGAATGCAATACCCATAGGTGAGTATCTTTAGGAGAGTTTTCTATCTTATGACAATCAATGATTTGTACATATGCATAACTAAGGGATTGAAGAAGAAGAACAAAACACTTTACTCCCAAAAAAAGAACCAGACCGTAAAATATTATGGTTGGTTATTTTATTAAGGTTAGTTTATGTTAGAATAAATTATTATTTAATTGTTATGGTATGATAATAACTTATATGCTATGCGTAAAATCAAGGTTGCTATTGATAATACCATAAGTTGTTTATGAATCATTAGTGCTTGATTTTCTTCTAACGGCATATGTCATTTCAAGTAAGTGTGTAACAAATGAGAGAAATTTCCTTTTTTCATATAGCACCAAGTTTTTACATTACAAACAAGTTATGTCACACAAACTCTACTAAAAACCCTCACATACTAGGGGATTGTTCCCTATTATTATGGGCGTTGTTAGTTTACTTTGAGTGTTCATAAGTACTTATGTGTAAAGCTAAAAAGATGGTTCGTCATGGAAAATGTAATTTTTCTCATATGACACGTACTTGAAATTGATTGGCAGGTAGAGAAAATAAAAGTCACTAATGTTTTACAACTGCGTGGTTATTTGCAAGTGTTTGTTTGGGCATATTATGTATGCTTATATTTCTTATATTAACTGAGATGCATTTAGGTGTCGAAACTTGCTTGTGTGTTTGTGTGTCTATGTCTGATGCATTATCTGTTATGTATAGTTAATTAAAATCTTGATTGATTTACTTGTATATGAACTGAGATGCTCTTAGTTTTGATTTTCCAATTTGTTTTTGAACTTTGATGCTTGTGTTACTTGCCCCTAAAATAAGTGATTTCTACAAATGCCCCTGGGCGACTTGGGCGACCTCTTTAAATTTTGACATGTTTCCCTCCCAAGTACAATTTTTGTAAGTTTACTTTGTAGGTTTGTAAGGTATGTCTCCTGGGCGACCACTGTATTAATACTCGAGGTGACTTCCATTTTGTTTTTTTGTGACCCAAAGTCAAACATACTACCCTTGTGCGACCTCCGTATTGCATAAAATTCTTTGGGCGACCAGTTGGTGGAAGGTACAATTTTAATATTTTTTTTGTCTAGATACCCGCAAAAGTACCTTTTTGATTTAAGTGTTTAGCTCCTCGTTTTATGTGCCGATACTTTTCAAACACAATTAAACCTAAATAATACTCACTAAAGATCTAAAAAACAAACCTAAAATACAAAAACTATCAAAACCCACCCACATAACAATTAAACACACACATAACCTCAAAACACCCAAAACTCCATAAGGAACTAGGGTTTGTTGATATATGAAAATAAGTAGGGTTTTGTGAATCTGTGGGTGATCAGTTGGGTTTATGTGAGTGTGTGTTTTCTCCTTTACGATTAATTCAAGGATGATCAATTGGGTTTTTTCCGATCAAAATAATCTCATAACCAAACAACACACAGATCCAAACCCTAAACAACACACATATCTAAAATCCTAACCAAAACATTTCCGATCAAAATCAACAGACCTAACAAACCTTAACCCAACATTTTCCTATCAAAATAATCAGATCTATCACAACCGTAAACCAAACCATAACGACGTTTATTGTTTTCTTATATATGTTGTTTTCAAGGGTAAGTTGGTGTTATTCTTGTCAATAATTAATTTTATTTAACTTTTAGGGTTATGGTTTATTTAAATAACAATTTATTCCTCCGTGAGGTATTCAAAAATAGGGGTCATCCATGTATCTCCTTCTTTTTCTTTTTCTAACCACTACTGCCGAGTTAATTCCCACTTCACTTAATGATTTTTATTATTAATTCTTTCGACAACACATGCTTTACTTAAGTGCCACAAAGCTTTGTGGATGTTATTTTTGCTTAATGCGCTATGGCCTTTTTTAATTTTCACTTCTAGGGGACATTTATGAAGAGAACGCTTTTGAAGCTGCTGGTAAGTGTTCGTACCTTTTCTAGGTATCGAATCATGTCAACTTCTTTTGCGACGTACATTCCGTTCACTTGGTTTGCCAACCTAGTCGAGAATCAACACTGCCTAAAGAATTTTTACAACACCTAATTTGTTCGCTACCTTAGATTCCTGCTATCAAAGCTTTCGTATTCTGAAGTCGTTGATTTTGCGACAAACCTGAATCTTAGGGCATAAGTAAACTCTATTCCTTTTGGGTTTGTGAGTATCAGTCCTGCTCCGGAACCATCTATGCAGGAGAATCCGTCTGTAAACAAAATCCATGGTTCGGGGAGTTCTTCTTCCACCTCTATCAGAGTATCTGGATAGTCCTCTTCTGGTTCGTATCGTATGAAGTCAGCTAAATATCTGCCCTTTAAAAACTGATACACTACTCTATAATATATTGCGAATTCACTAAATTCATGCTCCAAGTTTCTATATAGCCTCCATGCTACTTCCCGGTCTTGATAACACCTGCATGTAACGGTTTGATGCCGTGCTTACTATGATTTGGATGTGCTTGAAGTATCTCTTGAGGCGCTTATCTAGCAAGTAACCAAGGCCAACACTAACTTTTCCATTGTTGTAATATTTTATTTTCCCAGACCTCTACAATGCCCTGCTAGACAAAGTAGATGGTCATTTGTTTAGCTTCTCCTTTCCGTCATCAAGAACCGCTGCTTACCATTTATTTGGCTGCCCCCCGCCAAATAACGATAATTTTCCGTCGCCTTTTCCATTGGTGGCGTATTAACATGGGAAAGTTTTACTATTAGCTGCTTCATTTGCTTGAACGCCTCTTCCGCTTTCGTGGTCTAATGAAAATCACTTTTCTTCGTGCATTTTTTTAAAGTTTTAAAGAACGGTAAAGATTTCTCTGCTGATTTGGCTAAGAACCTGTTCAGGCTTGGCGTGAATTTTGTTTTGACTTTTGTACTCTTTCAAGCATTTTGGGGATGGAAGACTTAAGACCGCGTCTACCTTGTCTGTACATACTTTCAGCCCCTTGGTGTTGACTCTGTATCCTAAGAACATCCCTTCTTCTACCCTAAAGGTACACTTTTTAGGATTCAATTTCATGTTAATTTCCCTAAAGATTAACATACCTCAATATACATACACTTACAAACCAACTCCGATTGGCAAATAAGTAAGACAATGACGTCCACGTATACTACAATATTTCTTCCAATCTGTTTGTTGGAATCTTTATCCACCATACGCAGTAAGTTTTCCCCAACCAATCTCACACACCGAAAGGCATCCTTTGTATAGTAGAATGATCCTTGGCTAGTAATGACTCCTATTTTTTTCTTCAACTTAATTTGCCATTTGTAAATGGTGATAGCCCATTGTACGCGTCTCTCCGCATTTGAAGGGGAATCCGCACAAGGATTCCACCTTCCAGTCTATTTCTGGTAGCGGATAACCATCTTTTGGGCATGCTTTGTTTAAATCTTTGAAATATATGCACATCCTCCAACTGTCATAAGCTTTTTTACCATCAACCCCCCCAACCCCCGCCCCCACCACCCACGGTTATGACAACCAGTCATGTAGTTGGAACTTTCCTTCATGAGTTTCATGCCTCAACAAGTTTCTTAACTTCTTCCTGTATTGCCTGGTTTCTATCAGCTGCTTGTCCTCTTTTCTTTTGTCTAACTGGAGAGCATCCCTCCCGCACGTTTAAGCGATGTTCCGCAATGTGTCTTGGGACGTCAGTCATATCCGCAGGCTTCCAGGAAAAAATGTCCAAGTTACGCTGGAGTAGACCACGCAACTTGTTGCGGCCTTCCTTGGTGAGAGTGGAGCCGATCATTACTGTTTGTTTTGGGTATTCTGGATTTATTGCCACCTTAACTCTTTCTTCCACTATTGGTTTGGTAGCCGGGAGGGTCTTTTCTGGTTCAGAGACCAATGCACATTCCAGCGGGACCAACCTGCTGCTTTTTAGGGTAATTACTCCTCCTTCTACCGGGAGCTACAACATTACGTGAGCTGTTGACGGAACTGCTTGCAATATTCCTCTGACTTCCCAGTCTTCCAATAATTTCCTTCCGTTGTAAACAGAGATGGTGACCTTACAACCAACGAAATTCATCCATGCCGAAGCGAGTGTTCTTCGTCTCCAATCCTACCAGAATTGTATTTTGCCCTATTCCCATAATTATCTCGCCAAAATCCCAATCAAAGTGGGAGGTAGCTGGCACCAATTGGTTCTTGATTTCTGGACGGAGTCGGTTGAAACAGTGTTCATACAGTATTTCTGAGGCTGATCCACCATCCACGTACATGCGGTGTATGCAATGGCCTCCTATTTCTGCCTCGATGATCATTGGACTTTCTGTTCCTTCGTCTTCATCTAGGGGTGGGTAAAGGAATTTTATGTTAGGACAAAAACTTTGTGTTATCTTTTGCCTAGCCACTCTTTCCCAAGGTTGGACCATTAGGATGTCTAATGCTTTGTCCTTCCCAGAGGTTTCTCCTTTATTCAGCCGCTTGGCTGTTCCTTTTCCACTGTTCTGTTTGGAGCACCTTTATTAATGCACAGCTTCGCTGCCTTGAGCATTTCTTCTATTTGTTTCTTTAGGTGCATACACTCATCCGTGTTATGCCCCACTTCACCATGGAACTCACAAAATTTGGTGTAATTCCGCTTCTCGACCAGAGTCATCATTGGTGGCGAAGCTTTGAATTTCCCTTTTTCTAAAGCAAAAAATTTCTTTGGGAGTTTTTATGAGGAGCATGAATTGATCTTGCTTCTTTTTTGGCCTTTGCTGGTTTTGAAATCCTCCTTTCTTGAAATTTTGCTTCTGGTTACCCTCTTGTTGTTTCCATGGTGGAAACGATTTCTTTCGTTCGTGAATCGACGCTGCCACTTCTCCCTTATGGAAGGATGTGGTCACTCTCATCATTTCATCGACTGTTTTTAGGATTTTGTCATGGAGTTGTTTGATGAGTTCAGGGTTTGTGATTCCATGCATAAATCCGGAGATCTGCATGCACTCCATTGCTCCCTTAACATCCATGCTTTCTAGTTTATACCTTCTCACAAAATCTTCTGTGGATTCTCCATCCCGCTGCTTGATGTTATGAAGTTATATTGGATCTTTGATGCATTTCTTATGTTGAAGATAGTTATCCAGGAATGCTTTCTTCAGATCATCATAACTGTTTATTGATTCAGTCAGTAGGTCGTCGAACCGTACCCTCGCGTTTCCTGTCAGCGTAGAGTTGAACATGTGACATCAGGTCTGCATATCCCATCGTTCTATTTTTGCGGCTTCTAGAAAGATTTTTAAGTGATCCTCTGGATCTTCACTCC
>BQNB010064564.1:6120-35269 GCA_026074375.1 Tanacetum coccineum | reverse complement strand
CTTCCACTATTTCACCATTGTTGATATTTTTCGAGCTTGTTAACCTTTTTATCTGCGCTTCACCATTCTTTGAAGAATTTCAAGTTTCCAGGTTAAGTTTTTAGATTTTTTTTCTTCCATCATAAGTGCCATTACAGATATTAGGTGTGTTCTTACCCCTAAAGTACTTGATGCTTTTTGTGATAAGTTTCATATCCCAGAAGAAGTGCATCCCGTTTTGCCCAATCAGAATGATACGATGCATGAGAGGCCCACTGGGAAACTTGGATTGTATACTAGGTTTTTTTGACTATGCCAACTTTTGATTTGCCTTTGTCCACCTACCTTGTTGACGTGCTTAGGAATTTTCATATCAATATAACCTAACTCTCTGTTATTAGGGCGGCCAAGGTTTCCCACTTTGAAATCTTGTGCCGTGTCTATGGGATCAGACCAACTGTTGGGTTATTCTGATGCTTTTATGTAAATTATAAAAAGATTGGATGGATGTCATTTAGTAAGCGTTCCGATAATGCTCCCGTATGTTATACGAAACCCCTTGATTCCCTTAAAAATTGGAACGATCACTTCTTCTAGGTGGATGAATTTGCTTGCCCTGCTTTTTTTTCCATGGCACACTGCCAAGCATGTGACTAGGGATCCTGCTCCAGTAGCGGCCGACTTTAATGCACAAGATTACACCACTTTTGTTGCTCACCCCTCTCTGTTTTGGAAATTTCTAGAAGCATTCCTGTGCTTGGTTGGACTGAGCCGCCATTACACTTTGGATGAGGAAGCTTATCCTTGATTTTTACACAAGAACGAAGAGGGTGGGTGCCTTCTGTTATATATGTGTTATATGTTTTACGGCTTGTTGTTTTGTTTCTAACTATGTGTTTGCTTTGTGCAGAAATGGATATCTTTGCTTTCATCCATACCCCGGATCCTACCAAAGTAAAAGTTGTTGAGTGAGAACGAAATGAGAATGAGCCACAGTTGCTGTATACTACCATTGGTCTCACTGTTTTGTTGTTTCCAGTTGCCCCTGATCGTGCTGAAAGCGAGCTGGAGGCAAGTGTTGAGAGACTTTTTGATGAGGGTGGTAGTGGCAACCAAACAGAACAAAGAGATTCTGCAGGAGGTGGACAGGATGCTAACATCCAGCCAGTTGTTGAGGCTTCAGATACTGTTGTTGAGGTTGTGGCTCCTATGCAGTCGAGACGTCAAGGGAAAAGAAAATCCGTGGTTGTGGATGCGGGTGGAGCTTCCCATCCTCCCAAAAAGCTGAGGGAGCATCATGAAACCCCGAGTGGGACCTCCGTGGGTGGTAAGTCCTGTTCTGCGATCAAGAGGTTGCTTGTTGGAGCCATGTTGAATGCTGAAGTCGGGGTTGCGGCCATACCTACTTTACCTTTTGTGACAGCTTTTATATCTTCCATGCCAGAGCGTGAAGGTGGAGATCATACTGACTATGTGGCTGAACCCAACCTCCGTACTATTGGGGCTCCACGAAGGTTCGTTATTTCTTCAGACCCCTCTCACAATTCTGGTAATAATATTGCGGAGGCTGAAGTTGATTCTCTTGTCAGGTCCTCCGCTCCTATAATGACAACTATTACTACCGTTACCTTAACGGTTGATCGTGCTTCGGTTGCTAAAGAGAAACCTATTGATCCTTCTCTGTTTTGTACTGATTCTTCCTCAGCTGGTGGCACTGATCCCACCACGGGTGTCTTTTCAGATCGTATTAGCAGTGACTTTCTTGTTGGTGCTATCCGTACCATTATCGACCCTGATACTGATCTTCAGAAAGTTTACGTTCCTTAATGGAGTGTGACTAATGGGTCCCGCCTTGATGACGGTCGCTTCTATCGCGAGATGGTTGATGAATTTGCTCCTCCTACGTTTTTTGCGTTTGTTCGTGGAATGGAACATGATCAGCTGTTTACTGGGTTTAATGTTAGAGCTGCTCATCAAATGTCTTTAAGTGCTGAGGTACGAATGCGTGCTGAATACAATGTTAAGGAAAAAAGGAGGTTGAAATCTGTTGTTAAAAAGCAGGCTGAATTGCTGAAGGTCAGGGAAGGAGAGATTGAGAATCTCAAAGCACAGTTGTTGTTGAGGGAAGTGGAAGCTGCGGAAACTATTCGCCTCCATGCCGAAGCTTTTAATTTTGGAGTTGTTAAAAAGTCCCTTTAGGATGAAATGGACGCTTTGAAGTAACGTAACGCCATCCTTGAAAAGGAATGGGATGCTCTGGATGTGAAGGTGACAGAACTTGAAGCTTCAGCTATGAGTAAAGAACGTGAGCTTACTGATTTGAATGCCCTGGTTACTTCTGTTAAGTCTCGAAATGACAACCTTGTGGATCGGGTACGTGCCTTTATACTTAGGTTTTTTACATATTTTTCTATTCTATCTTCTTATCTGCATGTTTCCACATAATCGTAGGTACATGAGCTGGAGATATCTTCTTTCGGACTCCAAGAGAAAGTCACAGTGTACCAGAATTGCATGGAGCAGCTTAAGAAATTTCAAGATCAGAAGAAAGTTGTTAATGACAAGTTTGACAAGTTGTATACTGATTTTGTAGAGATGGCCCTTCATTTGGAAGAGAAGTTCTATCCTCACCTTCTTACTAACATCTCCGGCCGCAGATGGCTTCTTACCCATGGCATGGAACTTGCTATCATTAAGTGCCTGGACTCGCCTGAATACCTTTCAGCTCTCGAAGCAGCTATCGGTAAGGCTATTGAGAAAGGTATGCAAGATGGGTTATCTGCTAGGATTACCCGTGGCAAGGAAGGTAGGGTTTTAACGGAAGTTGTTTCTCATAATCCTTTTGCAAAAGTTGATTATATTTCTGCTTTGCAATAGCTTCAAAATGTGAAATTCCCCTTACTTGCAGAATTGAAATCCAATAAGGATGCTAGTATTGAAGTTGTGATGGACATCCTTCGCCTGGAAGGGCCTCTTGCGGACAAGTTAGGATTAGATGAGCTGCAACCCAATGTTGACCAGCTGATGGTCCCTATTCATCACTCGCCAGATAAAGTTGTTATTGGTGCTACCGCTCTGTCACTTGCCTTGGATGTTTCTAGTGTCTGGGTCTGAAAGATTAAGGAGAACATTGCAAATCAAAGATCAACTCTTCGTGATGTTTTTGTTCCTTTATGATTATGAGGTTATAGGTGCGAACGACCAAGCGGTTGCTGATGGGAGTGCTGCTTCCTTTCCCAATGTTGATGACGCGGAGTTGAATATCGTTCAGTAACTTTTTAGCCTACTTGTTTTCAGTAGTTTCTGAGATATTTTGCCTTGGTCATACATGACCTCTTTGTTGTGGTCTTTTGCATGTAAACAATTTTTCTAATTTTTTTTATCCGTTAGATACCGCGGTCGCTTGTGACCTTTTTGATGCGGTAAAATGTACTTGTATAATTTAATCATTTTAATACTTAATATGGTTCTGCTATCGTTTTAATACCATGATGATATATTTAACGTGATAGTCTTTCATGAATATTTGTGGGTTATTCTCCCGATAATGGGTTTACAATACCTCTTGTGTATATGTGAGTGAATTATTAGGTTACTCATCCTTTTGTTATACGGAATAACGTTTATTGGGTCATGCCCTGTTACGTGCGCGTCTTAATCACTTATAAAATAACTTTGCAAAGTAAAAAAAAACATTTTAAAAATGAACTTGTGAAGGTAGCTAGTCTCCACTTTCATTAAAATTTTAAAAGACATTACAATGGATAAATAAGATAAATTGAAATGCATTACCCTATTGCGGAGTCCGCATGGGTGAGTTGCTTACATTTTATGAATGTAACATTTCTTGAGGTTGCTGACATTCCAAGTCCGCGGAAGCTGCTTTCCGTCACGATCTCTTAATTTGTATGCACCTTTTCCAAGTGCTTCCGTAACTTCATACGGTCCTTCTCATTTGAGGCCTAGCTTCCCTATGTCTTCTGCACGGCTTGCATCGTTGTTACAGTACACAAGGTCTCCCGATTTGAAACTTGCACTTCAGACTTTAGAGTTATAGTACTTCTCCATTTTTGCTTTGCTCTTTGCCTCACGTATTGCTGCTTCCTCTCTTCGCTCTTCCAAAAGGTCGAGGTTAATTTCCAGAGCTTCATTGTTTTGTACCAAGTCCACTTCCGCTATTCTGAGTGTAGGCATGCCAATTTCTGCTGGGATGACCGCCTCCATTTCGTATGTTAATGAGAACGGGGTGTCTCCGTTGCTGGATTTTATCATGGTGCGGTGTGCCCATAAAACATGAGGGAGCTCTTCCATCCAATTCTTGCTTCTTGCATCTAGCCTTGCTTTTATTCCTTCTCCTAAATTGCGATTTGCTCTTCTACAAGGCCATTGGTTTGCGGATGTTTGACAGAAGCAAAGTGTTGGCGGATACATAGTTTCTCGCACCAATCTTTGAATGGATTATCCTGGAACTCTTTTCCATTATCTGCGATAATCTCTCCTGGGAGTCTAAATCTACAGACAATGTTGTCCCACATAAATTTTTTGATCTGATTGCCGGTGATGGTTGCAACCGGTTTTGCTTCAATCCACTTTGTGAAGTAGTCAATAGCTACCATCAAGAATTTGACTTTCCCAGGCCCTTTCAGAAAAGGTCTGGCTATGTCAATTCCCTATTTGTAGAATGGCAGTGAAGATGTGATTGTAGTTAGCTTTTGCTGTCGATTCCTTGGAACAGGTTAATGAACTTGACAGTCTTGGCATGCTCTTATTAGTGTCCTAACGTCCTTATGCATTGTAGGCCAATAATAACCAATCCTTAAGGCTTTGGCTACGACAGATCGTGTGCCTGCGTGCATGCTACAAGATCCTTCGTGTATCTCTCTCAGAACATAGTTTGCTTGAAGTGTCCCCACACACCGTAGCCATGGTCCGAGGAAAGATTTTTTGTAGAGAGTCCCATTATTTACGGCAAAACGCTGCGACTTGCATCTTACTGCTCTTGCTTTTTTCACATCCGCTGGCAGGGTTTCCTCCGTAAGGTATTCGAAAATAGGAGTCATCCAGGTGTCTCCCTCTTCTTCTATTATTGCCAGTATTTCCACTTCACTTATTGATTTTTCTTTCAGCTCTTCAACCAATACTTGCTTGCTCAAGTGTGCAAAGCTTGTGGACGCTATTTTGCTTAGTGCGTCAGCTTTTTTATTTTCACTTCTAGGGACTTGTCTGATTGAGAACGCTTTGAAGCTGCTGGTAAGTATTTATAATTTTTCCAGGTATCGGATCATGTCAGCCTCTTTTGCGACGTATGTTCCATTCACTTGGTTGGCCACCAATCGTGAATCAACATTTGCCTAAAGATTTTTAACACCCATTTGTTCCGCTATCCTCAATCCGTTAATCAAAGCTTCGTATTTTGCTTCGTTGTTTGTGGCATCGAACCTAAATCTTAGTGAATAAGTGAATCCCATCCCTTCTGGGTTTGTGAGTATTAGTCCCGTCTCGGAACCATCTGTGCAGGATGATCCGTCCGTAAACAAAATCCATGGTTCGGGGAGTTCTTCTTCCGCTTCCATCAGAGTATCCGAAGAGTCCTCTTCTGGTAGTTCTACTATGAAGTCTGCTAGTATTTTGCCCTTAACTGAAATTGAATCCTAAAAAGTGTACTTTTGAGGTAGAAGAATGGATGTGCTTAGGATAAAAACTCAACACCAAGGGGTTGAAATTATGTCTAGACAAAGTAGACGCTGTTTTAAGTCTCCCATCCCCAAAATGCTTAAAAGACGTGTAAAAGTTAAACGGAAAGCTCGCAAGCCTGAACAGGTTCTTAGCCAAATTAGCAGAGAAATCATTACCATTCTTTAAAACTTTGAAAAAATGCACGAAGAAAAGTGATTTTCATTGGACCGCGGAAGCTGAATAGGCGTTCAAGCAAATGAAGCAGCTAATAGCCGAACTTTCCATGTTAACCGCGCCAATGGAAAGGGAGGAACTTATCGTCTATTTGGCAGCAGCAAAATAGACGGTAAGCGCGGTCCTGATGACGGAGAGAGAAGCTAAAAAAATGCCCTTCTACTTTGTCAGCAGGGCATTAAGAGGTCCAGAAATAAACTATACATCAATGGAAAAATTAGGGCTAGCCTTGGTACATGCTAGCAAACGCCTAAAGAGATCATTTCAAACACACCCAATCATAGTAATCACGGACCAACCGATACAACAGGTGTTATCAAGACTGGAGGTAGCAGGGAGGCTATAGAAATGGAGCATCGAATTAGGAGAATACGCAATACATTACAGACCTAGAGTATCAGTTAAGGGGCAGATACTAGCAGACTTCATAGTAGAACATCCAGAAGAGGACTCTCCGGATACTCTAATGGAAGCGGAAGAAGAACTCCCTGAACCATGGATTTTGTTTACAGACGGATCATCCTGTACAGATGGTTCTGGGGCGGGACTGATACTCACAAACCCAGAAGGGATGGAATTCACTTATGCTCTAAGATTTAGGTTCGATGCCACAGAAAACAAAGCGGAATACGAAGCTTTAATTGCCGGATTTAGGATAGCGGAACAAATGGGTGTTAAAAATCTTCAGGCAAATGTTGATTCATGATTGGTGGCCAACCAAGTGAACGAAACATACGTCATAAAAGAGGCTGACATGATCCGATACCTGGAAAAAGTACGAATACTTACCAGCAGCTTCAAAGCGTTCTCAATCAGACAAGTCCCTAGAAGTAAAAATAAAAAAGTTAAAGCACTAAGCAAAATAGCGTCCACAAGCTTTGCACACTTGAGCAAGCAAGTATTGGTTGAAGAGCTGAAAGAAAAATCAATAAGTGAAGTGGAAATACTGGAAATAGTAGAAGAAGAGGGAGACACCTGGATGACTCCTATTCTCAAATACCTTACAGAGGAAACCCTGCCAGCGGATGTGATAAAAGCAAGAGCAGTAAGACGCAAGTCATAGCGTTTTGCCATAATTAATGGGACTCTCTACAAAAAATCTTTCCTCGGACCATGGCTACGGTGTGTGGGGCCACTTCAAGCAAACTATGTTCTAAGAGAGATACACGAAGGATCTTGTAGCATGCACGCAGGTACACGATCTGTCGTAGCCAAAGCCTTAAGGATTGGTTATTATTGGCTTACCATGAATAAGGATGCTAGGACACTAATAAGAGCATGCCAAGACTGTCAAGTTCATAAACCTGTTCTAAGGAATCCACAGCAAAAGCTAACTCCAATCACATCGCCATGGCCGTTCTACAAATAGGGAATTGACATAGCCGGACCTTTTCCGGAAGGGCCTGAGAAAGTCAAATTCTTAATAGTAGCTATTGACTACTTCACAAAGTGGATTGAAGCAAAACCGGTTGCAACCATCACTGGCAATCAGATCAAAAAATTTATGTGGGAAAACATTGTCTGTAGATTTGGACTCCCAAGAGAGATTATCTCAGATAATGGAAAACAGTTCTAGGATAATCCATTCAAAGATTGGTGCGAGAAACTATGTGTTTGCCAACACTTTGCTTCTGTCAAACATCCGCAAACCAACGGCCTGGTAGAAAGAGCAAATCACAGTTTAGGAGAAGGAATAAAAGCAAGGCTAGATGCAAGAAGCAAAAATTGGATAAAAGAGCTCCCTCATGTTCTATGGGCACACCGTACCATGATAAAATCCAGCAACGGAGACACCCCGTTCTCATTAACATACGGAACAAAGGTGGTCATCCCAGCAGAAATTGGCATGCCTATACTCAAAATAGCAGAAGTGGACTTGGTACAAAACAATGAAGCTCTAGAAATTAACCTCGACCTTTTGGAAGAGCAAAGAGAGGAAGCAGCAATACGTGAGGCAAAGAGCAAAGTAAAAATGGAGAAGTACTATAACTCCAAATTCCGAAGTGTAAGTTTCAAACTGGGAGACCTTGTGTACCATAACAATGAGGCAAGCCGTGCAAAAGACATAGGGAAGCTAGGCCCCAAATGGGAAGGACCGTATGAAGTTAAGGAAACACTTGGAAAAGGCGCATACAAATTAAGAGATCGTGATGGAAAGCAGCTTCTTCAGACTTGGAATGTCAGCAACCTCAAGAAATGTTACATTCACAAAATGTAAGCAACTCACCCATGCGGACTCCGCAGTGGGGTAATGCATTTCAATCTATCTTCTTTATCCATTGTAATGTATTTTAAAATTTTAATGAAAATGGAGACTAGCTACCTTCACAAGTTCATTTTTAAAATGTTTGTTTTTTACTTTGCAAAGTTATTTTATATGTGATTAAGATGCGCACGCAACAGGGCATGACCCAATAAATGTTATTCTGTATAACAAAAGGATGAGTAACCTAATAATTCACTCACATATACATAAGAGGTATTGCAAACCCAGTATCGAGAGAATAACCCACAAATATTCAAGAAAGACTATCACGTTAAACATATCATCACGGTATTAAAACGATAGCAGAACCATATTAAGTATTAAAACGAATACAAGTACATTTTACCGCATCAAAAAGGTCACAAGCGACCGTGGTATCTAACGGATAAAAACAATTAGAAAAATTGTTTACATGCAAAAGACCACAACAAAGAGGTCATGTATGACCATGGAAAAATATCTTAGAAAGTACTGAAAAAAGTAGGCTAAAAAGTTACTAAACGATATTCAACTCCGTGTCATCAACATTGGGAAATGAAGCAGCACTCCCATGAGCAACCACTTGGTCGTTCGCACCTATAACCTCATAATCATCCACGGAGATAGGAGCAATTGAACTGGTAGAGGCAAAAGTTGTGGACAGGGCCGTGGTGGTGTCAGCAGTAGCGGACACAATATCAGAAGTATCTTCCGTACCTGTCAAAACCGCAACGGAGAAGGGCTAAGATAAAGGAACAAAAACATAACGAAGAGTTGATCTTTGATTTTCAATGTTCTCCTTAATCTTCCAGACCCGGACACTAGAAACATCCAAGGCAAGTGACAGAGCGGTAGCACCAATAACAACTTTGTTCGGCGATTGATGAATAGGGACCATCAGTTGGTCAACATTGGGTTGCAGCTGATCCAATCCTAACTTGTCCACAAGAGGACCTTCCAGGCGAAGGATGTCCATCACAGCTTCAATACTAGCATCCTTATTGGATTTTAATTCTGCAAGCAAGGGGAAGTTCACATTTTGAAGCTGTTGCAAACCAGAAATATAATCAACTTCCGCAGAAGGATTATAAGCAGAAACATCCGTTAAAACCCTATCTTCCTTGCCACGGGTAATCCCAGCAGATAACCCATCCTGCATACCTTTCTCAATAGCCATACCAATAGCTGCTCCGAGAGCAAAAAGGTATTGAGGCGAGTTCAGGCACTTAATGATAGTAAGTTCCATGCCCTGGGTAAGAAGCCATCTGCGGCCAGAGATGGTAGTAAGAAGGTGAGGATAGAACTTCTCTTCCAAATGAAGGGCCATCTCTATAAAATCAGTATACAGCTTGTCAAACTTATCATTAACTACTTTCATCTGATCATCTTGAAATTTCTCAAGCTGCTTCATGCAATTCTGGTACACTATGACTTTCTCTTGGAGTCCTGAAGAAGATATCTCCAGCTCATGTACCTGCGATTATGCGAAAATATGCAGATAAGAAGATAAAACAAAAAAATATGTAAAAACCTAAGTATAAAGGCACGTACCCGATCCATAAGGTTGTCATTTCGAGACTTAATAGAAGTAACCGGGGCATTTAAATCAGTAAGCTCACGTTCTTTACTCACAGCTGAAACTTCAAGTTCTGTCACCTTCACATCTAGAGTATCCCGCTCCTTTTCAAAGATGGCATTACGCTCCTTCAAAGCGTTCGTTTCATCCTGAAGGGACTTTTCAACAGTTCCAAAATTAGAAGCTTCGACACAGAGGCGAATAGCTTCCGCAGCTTCCGCTTCCCTCAACAACAGCTGTGCTTTGAGATTCTCAATCTCTCCTTATCTAACCTTCAGCAATTCAACCTGCCTTTCAACAACATATTTCAACCTCCTATTTTCCTCAACATTGTATTCAGCACGTATTCGTACCTCAGCACTTAAAGACATTTAATGAGCAGCTCTAACATTAAACTTAGTAAACAACTGATCATGTCCCATTCCACGAACAAACGCAAAAATCTTGGGAGAAGCAAATTCATCAACCATCTCGCGACAGACGCGATAGTCATCAAGGCGGGACCCATTAATCACACTCCTTTAAGGAACGTAAACTTTTTGAAGATCAGTATGAAGGTCGATAACGGTACGGATAGCACCAACAAGAAAGTCACTGCCAGTACGATCCAAAGAGACACCCGTGGTGGGATCAGTGCCACCAGCTGAGGAAGAATCAATACAAAACAGAGAAGGATCAACAGGTTTCTCTTTAGAAACCGAAGAAGGATCAACCGTTAAGGTAACGGTAGTAACATATGTCATTATAGGAGCGGAGGACCTGACAAGAGAATCAACTTCAGCCTCCGCAATATTAGTACCGGAATGGTGAGAGGAGTCTGAAGAAATAATGAACCTTTGTGGAGCCCCAATAGTACGGAGGTTAGGTTCAGCTACGGAGTCAGTATGATCTCCACCTTCACGCTCCGGCGTGGAAGATACGGAAGTTGTCCCAAAAGGTAAAGTAGGTATGGCCGCAACCCCGACTTCAGCATTCAACACGGCTCTAGCAAGCAACCTCTTGATCGCAGAACGAGACTTACCACCTACGGAGGTCTCACTCAGGGTTCCATGATCCTTCCTCAGCTTTTTGGGAGGATCGGAAGCCCCACCCGCATCCACAACTACGGATTTTCTTTTCCCTTGACGTCTCGGCTGCACATGAGCCACGTCCTCAACAACAGTATCTGCAACCTCAACAACTGGCTGGATGTTAGCATCATGCCCACCTCTGGCGAAATCTCCTTGTTCTGTTTGGTTTCCACTACCACCCTCATCAAAAATTCTCTCAACACTTGCCTCCAGCTCGCTTTCAGCACGATCAGGGGCAATTAGAAGCAGCGGAACAGTGCGACCAATGGTAGTATCCAGCAACCGTGGCTCATCCTCATTTCATTCTCGCTCAATAACTCTTACTTTGGTAGGATCCGGGGTAAGGATGAAAGCAAAGATATCCATTTCTGCACAAAGCAAACACACAGTTAGAAACAAAACAACAAGCCGCAAAACACATAACACATATATAACATAAGGAACCCACCCTCTCCGTTCTTGTGTAAAAACCAAGGATAAGTTTCCTCATCCAAAGTGTAATGGCAGCTTAGTCCAACCAAGCACAGGAATGCTTCTGGAAACTTTCGGAATGGAGATGGATGAGCAACAAAAGTGGCGTAATCTTGTGCATTAAAGTCAGCCGCTACTAGAGCAGGATCCCTAGTCACATGCTTGGCAGTATGCCACGAAAAACAAGCAGGGCAAGCAAAGTCATCCACCCAGAAGAAGTGATTGTTCCAATTTTAAGGGAATCAAGGGGTTTCGTATAACATACGGGAGCATTATCGGAACGCTTACTAAATGACACCAATCCACTCTTTTTAGAATTTACATAAAAGCATCAGAATAACCCAACAGTTGGTATGATCCCATAGACATGACACAAGATTTCAAAGTTAGAAACCTTGGCTTCCCCAGTCACAGAGAGTTGGGATATATTTATACGAAAATGCCTAAGCACGTCAACAAGGAAGGTGGACAAAGGCAATCTAAAGTTGGCATAGTCAAAAAACCTTAATATACAATCCAAGTTTCCCAGCGGGCCTCTCATGCATCGTATCATTCTGATTGGACAAAACGAGATGCACCTCTTCTGGGATATAAAACTTATCACAAAAAGCCTCAAGTGCTTTCTTGGTAAGAACACACCTAATATTTGTAATGGCACTCATGATGGAAGAAAAAAAATCTAAAAAATTAACTTGGAAACTTAAAATTCTTCAAAGAATGGTGAAGCGCAGATAAAAAGGTTAACAAGCTTGAAAAATATCAACAATGGCGAAATAGTAGAAGAAGTGGAAAAGACACAGTGAAAAAAATTTAAGTATTTATACCCTCGGTATAGTAAATTTAAAGTACTCCCGGATGTTTACACGTGGCCATGACCTCCGAGTCAACTGCTAGTATTAGAAGTAAGAATAGTGATGACAGTTGAGTAAGTGGACCGAATAGTCAAATCGGTCAGAATGTGAAAGGCCACAAAGAGGCCACGTCGCCCATACCCCACCTAACAAGGGCAACGAGACGTCGCGGAGAAACAAGCAGTCGTGGAGGATGCAAAGAAAAGGAGAGTATCGGAACCCGAGTCTAGTAATACCTACCGCACGCAACAAAGTCGCACTCACTAGAAATACTAGACTGGGGGGACTTGATGACGTATAACATGTATAACAGGCTTTTGGGCCTGGAATACATAAACCATACATGGGCCCAAGCCCAATAAGACAACCAAAAAGCATAATGGACCAAAACTAAGCCCAGGTCAAACTGGCTATGGACCGGAGGCAACAAGACAAACGAAGGGCTTCCAGAGGTTACTTCCGCATGTCAGCGGAAGTCCGCTAGGCAAACCCATATCCGCAAGTCACGATTACAAGCGGATCCTTGCCTGACAAGGGTCCCACTTTTGCCCACTAATAGGTACAAGCAAAATATTATGAAAACCTAATATTGGGCTTACCTATAAAAAGGGGTACTGTGACACCTTACAAGGTATGATTTTTTGATCACATTTTACACACATATACTCTGACATTCTTTGACAAATATGTTTACTTACTCTCACGCCGGAGTCTAATCGTGGGGTCCGTCCCCACTGTAAGACTAACAGTTTTACCTTTTATTGTGCAGGAAATCATCTCATCACTTGGTTTAGTACAAGATCCCATCCATTGGCCCAACCCAATAATCATCCCAGATCCAGTTATTCAGCCCATAACACTTTTTGTACTAACAGTAACATACGATAATTAAACTCAAAGAACAATTTTTAAAATGTATCAATGAACGTAGAATTAGTGAAACTAAAAATGAAACATGACAACAGTTAGTTGAAACGTTCATCTTATTTTGCAATATATTTTTTATAGCTTTTTGTACAAAGTGTTATATATATAGTAGAAATAATAAGTATATAATAGTAAGTATTAAATCAAGGACGGAGCCAGGAATTTTTGTTAAAGGCGGCTCAAATATTTTGAGATGGCAGTAACATTAAATTTTTTTTGACTCAATTATCGAATTGCTAAATTTATCTGCACTCAAAACACGAACTTGCATAAATAAAAATATTTCTTTATCTTTATAAAAGTTAATAAAACTAGAACCATTTATTAGATCAACTTATTTTCCATAAAAATGCTAAACTAACTTGTTAGTCCATATAGAAAAACAATTTTGATCATTAAGCTACCTAAGAAATTAATTCATATTAATACCTTAAGTGATTTGCGGCAAATGATAACTATTGTCTAAAACATATTTATGTAAATTTTACACGACGCGTTTTTATATTTATCATTAACAAAACGTAGAGAAATTGTTAGCTTGAAATAACATTCCTATGCGATTATTCCATCCCATAATGTGGCCCTAACATCCTAAATGGAAGAACATACGTCCAATAATAATTACAAAGAGCATATGTGTTAGTACAAAAAGTATGTTGGGGGATGAAATGGGTTGAGGACGTTTACTCAGCTGGGCCGGTAAGTGACCAATGGGTTGGATCTTGTACTAAAGCAAGTAAAAGAGGTGATTTCCTACACATACAAAGAAAAGAACCGTTAGCCTTATCATGGGGACGGACCCCACGATTGGACTCCGGCGCAAGAGTAAGTAATCATGTTGTCAGAGAATATATATGTGTGTGAAGAATGTCAAAGAATTGCTTACCTTGTGATGTGTCAGATGACTCTTATTTATAGGGAAACCAAATACTAGGCTTTCTTAGTATTTCGCTTATAGTCGTAGTGGCTAGAGTGGGACCCTTGTCGGGCAAGGATCCGCGTTAATCATGACTGCGGACCCGGATTTCCTTCCGTACAGAAGCGGCTCGATCCGATCCACGTCCGTCTTGTTATGTCCGGGCCGTGCCAGTGCAATCCTGGGCTTAGTTCTGGCCTGGTTATTTGTTTAGTTAGGCCCGGAGCCCATTGCAATAATACGGCCCAGGCCTAGAGGCCTTGTATAAGCCGTTACTACACACTGGATGAGAACAGTTATCTAACTTTTTGGGATGGCGAAGAGGGTGATATATTTTGTTTTGCATCTTGGGTTTTTTGTGTTGTTGTTATTTCTGACGTTTTTCTTGTTTCCATATTTGCAGAGATGGATTTGTTTGCGTTTATCCGTCATTCTGATCCCACTAAGGTACGGGTAGGAGAGAGGAACCTTGCGGAGCATGAGGTTAAGTTGTTGAAGATGACTGAGGGTCACACCGTTTCATTGAACCCTCCTGTTACCGCCGCCTCAGGTGATAGTAGTGACAATATTGATAAGATGTTTGACGAGGGAAGCAATGCTGATCAAGAGCATTTGGCTGAAAAAGATGATGATGTTTTGGAGGAAGTTGTTGCTTTGGATGCTTCGAAAGTTGTTGCCGAGAAAGCTAAGAAGAAACGAAAGAGGAAAGTGACCGGAGATGCTAGTGGTTCTGTTTATCCTCCTAAGAAATTGAGGGACGACTACCAACCTTTACCTCCCCCACTGGCGGAAAGTCTCTTACTGCCCTTCGTGGAATGATTCCGGAGGGTTCTGCTATCCCTAGTGATGCTACGGGACCTCTCGTCACTGCTTCCGTAACTTCTATATCGGACGTTGGACCTGTAGATTCCATGTCTGGACTTAATTTGCGGATTCGTCCTCCCTACGTGAGGTATGTTGTCTCTTCAGATAGTTCCCATCATTCAGCTTCATATTCTGAGGCCGCTTCTCTTGTCAGATCCCCTGCTGCGGATGTTTCGGTAGTGATGGTTGCTGTTACCACTACTGTTGATGTCAATATTGCTGTTGGTGCAAAAGCTAAAGACGCACCTAAAGATTTTAAGCATATTGGAGATTCTACATTCGCTGGTGAGGTTGATGCGGATGCGGCTAGCATTTCTAAGTCGAAGAAGCCTTCCATTTCATTGGATTCTTTCTATGCTTCCCAAAGTCTTGATACTGAGACTGTGCACCATGTATATGTTCCGAGATGGAAGGTGACTAACGACTCTGTTCTTAACGATCCCTATGTCTGTCGTGATATGACGGATCATCTTGCCCCTCCTGTTCTATTTACATAGCTGCGTGTCATAGATTACGATCAGCTATTCTGAGTTCAACTTTGGGGCCGCGCGGCAGGTGTGTTTGGGGGCGGAGGTAAGGATGCGGGTGGAGCATACCTTAGAAAGGAAAGGTGAGCTTGAGGTCAAGTGTGATGAACAAAGTACTCTCCTTTCAGAAAACGATGCAGAGATTGTTCATCTAAAGTCTTTGTTATCTTTGAAAGAGGCTGAGGCTGCTGAAGCCATCTCTCTCCACCGTCAACTATCCGAGGTAGAGGTTGCGGATGCCGCCAAGAGTACCGAGCTGAGGGATTTGGAAGAGAAGAATTTTGCTCTTGAAGGAGAAAGAAATGTTTTGTCCGAGAGGGTTGAAACCCTTGAGTATGTGGCTACTTCCAAGGAGATTGAGCTGGCGTCCCTTTCGTCTCAGGTTGCCACACTTACTGCTGATTTGTTTGGCTTCCAGCTTTCCCGTGACGAGCTCAATTCTAAGTTGGCTTCCTTAGAATCTGAAAGGGATTGTCTTGCTACCTAGGTATTCGCAGGTTTCTTTACATCCTTGATCGTATTTGCCTTTGTTTTTATGACTAACACTTTTCTTTTTTTTTGTTTCTACAGAAAAGTTCACTAGAGTCTGCCTTTGAGTTCTTGAAAGAACAGGTTGAGAAGATGCAGGATGAGCAAGTGGGAGTTCTTAGCGAACGTGTTGCGGCTATAGATTCCGACCTTATGGAGATGGTCCTTCACATGGATGCTGAGTTTTATCCCCGCTACCTGACTACCATAGCCGGGCGGAGGTGGATCCTTAGCCGTGGGCTCAAACTTGTTTTAGCGAAGTGCCTTTCGTCGCCTGAATACTTGTCTGCCATGGGCGAGGCTATAGGTCGTGCCATCAATAAAGGTATGCAAGATGGGTTGACAGCGGGTATTGAACATGGGAGAGCCGGAAGAAGTATTACGGATGTGGCTGCTTTTAATCCTTTCGCAGAGAGTGATTATGTTGCTGCCGTTAATGCCCTTCAGGGTGTAAGTTTTTTGATCCTTGATCGGTTAGAGGCCAATAAAGATGCTAGCATGGCTGATGTTATGGACCTTCTTTGTTTGGAAGGTCCTGCTGTCGAGACTTTTGAAGCCAGTCAGCTGTAACCTTCGTTTGATCAACTCATGATTCCGATTCACCGATTGGAGGATCAGGTGATCATTGGAGAAACTTCTTTGGACTTTTCCTTAGAAGTGGCACATAATCGTGTTCAAAGGCTTAGAGGGGACGCAACCGCTCGCCGCCTGTCTCTTACGGATTCCATTCTTTCGTTGGTGGAGCCTTTGTCTACTAGAAATTTTATTGGTGAGCCGAGTTCTTCCACGGATCTTACCACAGCCGTGATGACTGCTCTTTCCACTACCTTTGTTTAGACCGATCCGGTCCCTACAGTATTATCTACTAAGGTTCCTCCGCATCCCAAGATTGTTTTTGAGGAGGAAGAATTAGATACCACGCCGGAGCATGTTCCTGCTCCGTAAGCCTGTACTTATGTTACTTTGCTGCCATGGCCACATGTGGCCCTTTTTATGGCTTCTGTTTGTGTGTAAACATTACTTGTAACTATTACGTAATATTTGTTAACTTTTAAGTTAGTACTTTTTATGCTATCTTTTTAATATATCACTGTCGGATGCTTGTGATGACAGTCTTAGTAAAATGTTTACGGGTCGTTTTCCTAGTACTGGGCTTGCAATACCTTTTATGTACTTGAGTTGTTTGTTAGGTAACTTGTTCCTTTATTATACAAAATAATTTTTGCGGGGTCGTGCCCCTTAGTGTGCGCGTCTTACCAGTTTATGTAATTACTCCAACAATTTTTGTAATAAAGAAATATAGACAAGAAATTTAAAGCAAAAACTTGTGAAGGTAGCTAGGCTTCACTTTTTCATTCATTAAAACTAAAAATAGATTACAATAAAGAAGATTTAGGCAGTGTCCTCTGTTTTGCCTTGCCATATGTGTGGCAGGTGCTTACATTTCATGCATATAGTATTTCTTAAGGTTGCAGACATTCCATGTTCGCGAAAAGGTATTTCCATTGCGGTCTCTAAGCTTGTATGCTCCTTTGCCCAATGCTTCCATAACTTCGTATGGTCCCTCCCACTTAGGTCCAAGCTTGCCCCCGTCTTTCGCGTGGCTTACTTCGTTGTTCCGGTAAACTAGGTCTCCCAGACGAAAACTTATGCTTCAGACCCTGGTGTTATAGTATTTTCCATCTTGGCTTTACTTTTTGCAGCCTAGATTGCTGCCTGCTCTCTTCTTTCTTCTAAAAGGTCCAAATTGATTCCCAAGGCTTCATTATTCTTGATCATATCGACTTTCGCAGTTCTTAAGGTTGGCATGCCAATTTCCATTGGGATCACTGCTTCCGCTCCATATGTCAATGAGAATGGTGTTTCTCCATTACTTGACTTGATTAGGGTACGATGTGCCCATAAGACATGTGAAATCTCTTCTACCCAGTTTTTATTTTTCTCACCCAATCGTGCCTTGATTCCTTCCCCTAAACTTCTGTTTGCCCTTTCTACCAAACCATTGGCTTAGGGATGTTTAACGGAGGCAAAGCATTGACGGATACTTAGCTTTTCATACCAATCTTTAAATGGGTTATCCCTGAATTGTTTTTCATTGTCAGATACTATTTCTCCTGGAAGACCAAATTTGCACACCACATTGTCCCATACGAACTTTTTAACTTGGTATGGTCGCCACTGGTTTTACTTCTATCCATTTGGTGAAGTAATCCATCGCTACTATCAGGAACTTGACCTTGCCGGGGCCCTCCAGAAAAGGTCCGGCTATGTCAATTCCCTACATGTAAAATGGCCATGGAGATGTGATGGGCGTTAGCTTTTCCTGTGTGTTCCTTGGCACGGGACGGTGGACCTGGCAGTCACTGCATTCTCTTATAAAATTTCTAGCGTCCATGTGCATAGTTGGCCAGTAGTACCCTGATCTTAAAGCTTTTACTACCATGGATCTTGGTTCGGAATGCATACTGCATGACCCCTTATGGATTTCTCTCAGAACGTAGTTTGCATGGAGTGGTTCGACACATTGCAACCATGGCCCGAGGAAGGATTTTTTGTATAGTGTTTCGTTTATCACGTCATATCTTCCTGCCTTGCGGTGTACAACCCTTGCCTTCCTCTTTTCCTCCGGGAGGATTCCTTCCGTTAGGTATTCGTAGACTGGAGTCATCCAAGTACGCCCTTCTTCTTCTACAACCGCTAGTACCTCCTTTTCGTCTATTGATTTTTCCTCGAGTTCTTACACAAGTACTTGTTTGCTTAGGTGGGCGAAACTGGTAGATGCTATTTTTCTTAGTGCGTCTGCTTTTTTGTTTTCTCCTTTGGGCACTTGTTTTATGGAGAATTCTTTGAAAATGTTAGCGAGATTCTTTACCTTTTCTAAATATTTGATCATGCTTGACTCTTTTGCTATGTAAACTCCATTCACCTGGTTGGCTACGAGTTTAGAATCCACATTTGCTTAGAGATTTTGTACTCCCATTTGCCCGGCTATCCGGAGACCAGCTATTAGGCTTCGTATTCTGCCTCGTTGTTGGTAGCATCGAACCGGAACCTGAGAGCATAGGTGAATTTTATTCCTTCCGGATTCATGATTATTAAGCCGGCTTCGGAACCGTTGATGCATGATGATCCGTCCGTAAATAATACCCATAGGTCCTAAAGTTCTTCCCTGTCCTCCATTGGCGTATCTAATGTGTCATCCTCCGAACGTTCTACGATGAAGTCCGCCAGAATTTGTCCCTTTACTGACGTTCTTGGTCTGTGAATGTCATGCTCTTCTAGTTCGAATCTCCATTTGAGCAACCTTCATGTTACCTCCGGATTGGACAACATTTGCTTTATCGGTTGGTCCGTGATTACGATTATTGTGTGTACCTGGAAATATCTTTTTAATCGTTTGCTAGCACTGACCAAGGTGAGTATTAATTTTTCCATTGGAGTGTAGTTGACCTCCGAGCCTTGTAACGCAGGGCTAACGAAGTAGATGGGCATTTGCTTCCCGT
The DNA here is from genome assembly GCA_026074375.1 of Tanacetum coccineum. NCBI lineage: Eukaryota > Viridiplantae > Streptophyta > Magnoliopsida > Asterales > Asteraceae > Tanacetum > Tanacetum coccineum. Next base: position 15,902 of record BQNB010064564.1, on the reverse strand, counting down.
CCCTTTCCGTCATCAGTACTGCACTAATGGCCTTTTTTGCAGCCGCCAGATACATAATCAACTCCTCTTTTTTTCCTTTGGTGCAGTTAATATAGGCAACTCGGCTATCAATTGATTCATTTGTTTAAATGCCATTTCTGCTTCTGCGGTCCATTGGAAATCACATTTCTTCGTGCATTTCTTTAAGTTTTAAAGAATGGCAAAGATTTTTATGCTGATTTAGACAGGAATCTGTTTAAGCTTGCCAGTTTCCTATTTAGTTTTTGCACGTCCTTCAAACACTTTGGAGATGGTAGATTGAGTACCGCTTCTACTTTGTCCGGACATACTCTTAGTCCATCCGCGTCCACTTTGTACCCCAGGAAGGTGCCTTCCCTCATCCCAAAGGCACATTTTTTGGGGTTTAACTTCATGTTTATCTCCCTAAGCGTTTTGAACGTTTCTTCTATGTATCTGATCACTTCTTTTTCTGTTCGGCTCTTAATGACTAGGTCATCCACATATACTTCCAAGTTTCGGCCAATATGTTTTTGAAAAGCCTTATCCACCAGGAGTTGGTAGGTTGCTCCAGCATTTTTTAGTCTGAACGACATTTTTGAGTAACAGAATATTCCTTGGCTTGTGATGAACGCCGTCTTTTCCTCATCCTCTTATGCCATTTTTATTTCATGGTATCCTTTGTATGCATCCAGAAAGCATTTGAAGGGGTACCCGCAGAGGGATTCTACCTTCCAATCTATTTCTGGTAGCGGATAGCCATCTTTAGGGCATGCTTTGTTTAAGTCTTTGAAATCCACACACATTCTCCAACTGCCGTTGTGTTTTTCACCATTACTGGGTTTGACAGCCAGCTATGATAATGGACTTCTTTCATGATGTCGGCGTCCACTAGCTTTTCTACTTCTTCGCAAATTGCTTTATTTCTCTCAGGTGCTTGCCCCTTTTTCTTTTGTCTAACGGGTAGACATCCTTCGCGGATATCCAGCCTATGCTCAGCTATGTGCCGCGGAACTCCAGTCATATATGCTGGCTTCCAAGCAAATTTATCAAGGTTACGTCTTAACAAATCGCACAACTCCTTTCGTCCTTCTTCTGTTAGAGTAGAGTCTATCGCTACAGTTTGTTCTGGATATTCCGAGTGGGTTGCCACCTGAATTTTTTCTTCTACGACTTGGTTGATGACAGGCTGCAGCACCCCTGGTCCTGAAACCATCATGCACTCTAGCGGGATGATCTTGCTGCTCCACAATGTAACTATTCCGCCAGTCACTAGGAATTTTAGAATTCCGTGGGCCGTGGATGGGATTGCCCGGATCTTCCTTACCCCTGGCCTCCCTATAATTCCGTTGTAGGGAGATGGTGATCTTACCACCATGAAATTCATCCAAGCGGAAGTTGAGTGTTCCTCACCTATCTTCACCAGTAGCGATATTTGCCCTAGTGGCCATATTATTTCTCCGCTGAACCCGACCAATGGTATGGCTGCAGGTATCATCTGGTTTTTAACCTCTGGGCGAAATCTATTAAAGCAATGTTCATATAAGATTTAAGGAGGAGCCCCCATCCACATACATGCGGTGCACGCAATGTCCTCCCATTTCAGCCTCAATAATCATGGGACCTTCCGTCCCATCCTCTTCCCATAGGGGTGGAAAAGAAATTACTGACTCCGGAGAGAAAGTTTGAGTAATTCTTTGTCTTGCTATCCTTTGACATGGTTGTACCATTAATATTGCCATCGACTTGTCTTTTCCTGAGGTTTCCCCCTTTTTGCTGTCTTTGTCTGATCTTTCCCATTATTTTGCTTCAATTCCTTTATTAAATGTTACAGCTTTCCAGCCTTTAGCATTTCTTCTATTTGCCTTTTCAGGTGCATACACTCATCAGTGGTATGTCTTACTTCCCTATGAAACTTACAGAATTTGCTAGCGTTTATTTTTTCTACTGGGGTTGTCATTGGCGGAGGAGGTTTTTTAAAATTCCCTTATTCCAATATCCAAAATTTCCTTTGGTGTTTTTGTAGAAGGGTGGAATATGTATTGCTTCCACTCTGATTTTGTTGGTTCGGAAAGCTTCCCTTCTTGCTGAGTTTGACTTTTGTCCGGACTTTTGTGAGTTTCCATGACTGAAATGACTTTCTTCCGTTCAACGATTAGAAGCCACAACCCTTCCTCTGAGGAATGCGTGGTTACCCTCATCATTTATATCTATGGACTTAGGCATGTTGTCATGTAGTCGTTTGATCAACTCGGGATTGGTAATTCCGTGCATAAATCTAGAGATTTTCATGCATTCCGAGGCTCCCTTCACGTCCCTGCATTCCAGCTTGTACCTCCGTACGAATTATTCTGTGGATTCCCCATCCCTTTGCTTGATGTTGTGGATTTCAACCGGGTCTTTGATGCATTTTTTATGTTGGAGGTAGTTTTCTAGGAATGTTTTCCTTAAATCATCGTAACTATCAATGGATTCCTGCGGAAGATCGTCAAACCATACTCTGGCATTCCATGGAGTGAGAACTTTGGTAGCAGCTTTCCGTATCTCTGTGGCTACTATGATATGACCTGTGCCTTGAATCTCTCGAATGTGCGGACACATTCTTCTCCTTGTCTCCGAGCCTGTGGAATACACCCTTTTCCAGCCTTTTGAACACCGTTCTTCTTTCTGGACCTCTTTCTTTTGGTGACTTGGAACGGTTGCGCCTCGACTCAGGACTTCCGGACCTTCTGCGAGCATTTCTAGGTCCGAGCATTTCTTTGAGGTCCCTCCTTCTGCTCAGCGTTCCTGACTCGGAATGTCGTGAAGATTCTTCAAAGTTAAGGCGAGCTTTTACTGCTTTTAGCTTCTCCTACTGCACCTTCTCCTGGTGCACCTTTTCGGCTATGATAGGTAGAATCTGATGATAGTTCTTGTCACAGTATTCGCGCAGGGCTTCATCGGATATAGATCCGTCCAAGTTTTGCGGAACTTGCTCCTTCCTTAGCGTATTCCTCACGACGAACGTGGGCTGGCTAAGGGGAGTTTGCTCGTTAGTGCTCATGGTGAGTATTTTAGGAAACACGGTTGTATTCGTGTCCCACGGATGACGCCAGCTTGTTAGTACAAAAAGTGTGTCGGGGGATGAAATGGGTTGAGGACGTTTACTGGGCTGCGCCGGTAAGTGACCAATGGGTTGGATCTTGTACTAGAGCAAGTAAAAGAGGCGATTTCCTGCACATACAAAGAAAAGAACCGTTAGCCTTATGTGTCGGGGACGAAAATACCTCACTGATTTGACTCCGGCGAAGAGGTAAAGTAATCATGTTGTCAGAGAATATATATGTGTGTGAAGAATGTCAGAAAATTGCGTACCTTGTGATGTGTCAGATGACTCTTATTTATAAGGAAACCAAATACTAGGGTTTCCTATTATTTCGCTTATAGTTGTAGTGGCCGGAGTGGGACCCTTGTCGGGCAAGGATCCGCGTTAATCGTGACTGCGGACGCGGATTTCCTTCCGTGGGTGATGTACGGAAGCGGCTCGATCCGATCCACGTCCGTCTTGTTATGTCCGGGCCGTGCCAGTGCAATCTTGGGCTTAGTTCTGGCTTGGTTATTTGTTTAGTTGGGCCCGGAGCCCATTGCAATAATACGGCCCAGGCCCACAGGCCTGGTATGCCTATTATTCGTCATCAATATGTATCATCAAAGATAAGTGTCTAAGTTAGGGCAGGATACTAGAATAGCGGAAGAAAGATATAAATGGCCCCTACACAACTTGATCGGACCCTGCCAATATCCATATTTGATCATAAGTCAAATGATTATTCAGCTTGAAGTGACATGATGATTGCAATATATATAGACCTAGCATTAATTTTTTCAATGACATAAGAGTTACAAGTCAGTGAATGCACCAGCACTACTTGTCGTAGTACTCTAGCTAGCTAAAAACGCACATGGACAGTTGGACACATTAGCACACCTTCCTTTGCTGGCTGAGTTTGTACTTGTAGCCTTAGTCCGGAGAGGTTTGAAACGATGCAAGATGCAGCAAACGAAAAATATATAGACGAAGTAAGAAAACAATACAAGAACACGTACAACGATTTTACCAAAGATAATCACACAGGTATGAGTGTTTTAACTAGTGTTAAACACTTACGTACACGTTAATAGTTCTGACTTAACCACTATATCAAGATGGTAGAAGCATCTAAAGTGAAGACAATGGGAATCCAAACAAATTAGCAAAAAGTGAGTTAAACATGAGTGCATGATACTATGAAGATAAAAGAAGAAAGACATTGATGGAACATGTGGTGCATTATTTGAAAATGCCAAGCAAAACAAACAACTATGTACTAAGAAGTTGTTCGTTTAGGTGATTAATTTGATATACCCCTCTTGCCCCTTTAGAAAATAAAGACACTCATATAAGTTACACTATATGGTACCATATGTTTTGTGTTATAATATGGGTAAAACACGAAAAATAACAACGAAGTTTTCAAAATGTCCTGACATTACCAACGAACTAAATTTCGTCCTACCTACACCAACGAACTTTCAAATATTGTTCTTATATCACCCATAACGTAAACTTTTACCGGTTACCTTCCTCGCTGACACATGTTTTTTTATATTAATTAAATACTTATCCAACCACCACTTTCACCCTCACAACCCACACCGCCACTGTAACACCACCCCTCACCACCCCCACAACCATCACCACCTCAAACCCACCTACACGCAACACCACAACACCGCCAACAGATCCATTATCACTTCATCATCATCAAATCCCAATGAAACCAAAAAACCCCAACCCACACCAATCCAGCCCGTTTCACGGGGATTTCACTTATGAATAATAATATCACTAAGCTTCCTGACTATGAGCTTCTTTTACCACACCTTGAAGTTTTCCATATATCATATAATTATGAATTGCCAATGTTTCCGGATGAACTTGTTCAAAGCATGAAAAAAGTTAAAGTTTTTGATATGGGATATTGTAATCAAAGTGCGCTACTTGGATTTTAGCCCCTCACAAAACTTCGTGTGCTCAATATTAAGGATAACAGAAATGTTGTTGATATTTCTATATTTGGGGAGATGAAAGACCTTGAGATACTAATTCTCACTGATACTCGAATCAAAAAAATTCCTCAAGAGATTGGTCGGTTGGTCAATTTAAGGCGACTAGATGTTCTGGGTTGTCGACATCTAAATCATGTAGCAGATAATGTCATATCAAAGCTCTCGAGGTTGGAAGAGTTGCGGATTCCATTCACGCCGATATATGGAACCCCGCTGCCCGATGGAGAAATTTATGATCGTATTGTTGAGGTAATGAACTTGAAGAAGCTCACATATTTGGATTTATATGTGAAACGTTTTGACGTGATTCCTGAAGGTTTTAATTTTCGAAAACATGAACGATTTGAAATTTTGTTGGAAATGTTGGTACATTTTGGCTGCAAGTTTAAAGAGATGAAAGAAAAAGATCTTATGGAGAAGAAATGATAAAAGGTGACGTGAAATAAAAAAATTAAAAAATTAATGACGTGGATATTTTATCCGGTCATATTGGTGATATTTACACATAACTTACAAGTTCGTTGGTGTAGGTATGACGAAATTTAGTTCGTTGGTAATGTCGAGACATTTTGAAAACTTCGTTGGTATTTTTCGACTTTTACCCTTATAATATTACCTAGCTAATAACAAAGAAAATACACTTGACATCCATTCTATCTCAATTTTCGTCTAATTAATTACATGATTTACTCATTGTCATATTCTTGTTGTTGATATAAAGGGTCAGAAGATGAAGATATATCAGTACTATTTCTTTTATACTATTATACTTGCACTTTCCAAAATATATGTAAGTTTTATTAAACAAATCGCCACCCTCTTTATCTATTATTCAAACCGAAAGTTCTACTGTACTAAAATTTGTTAAATATACTTTGGATTTCAACTTTAGTAACTAAGGTCAAATGACCAATAAACAAATGGGCAGTTTGTTTGTCTCCCTTATATCGTTCAATGTATCTTTATACATTATATGGCAGTCGAGTGATAGAGAATTGTTGGTTTGGAATAATATTAAATAGTGATATCATCAGTTAGAACTTAGGGTCTGTTTGGTTAGACGTAATGGACTAATAAAGGAATGTAACCGACGATGTAATGGAATGAACATAGTAATTGAATGAGTCATTACTGTTCCATTAGCCTATTTGGTTGCCATGTTGGAATGGAATATATCATTTACGTATGTTGCTTAATATGATGCAATGGACGTTAGAAATGAATGAAATAAATGAAATATGGCAACATGTGATTACACGTCGTAATGGAATGAAAAAAAACTAGGTGTGGCTATGTAATGAAAATAAGGGTTACAGACGTAATGAAATGAAACATTAAATAAACCATTCTATTACCAAACTCAAAACAAACAAAAAAATTTCATTCCGTTGTAATAATTTATTCCATTCCAACTTCGATTCATGCGTATCAAACAATACGTTAATCTTTACAAGCATTCTTTTCACTTATTCATGTATATAAATATAGATATATGCATGTTCATATAAACATTTTGGACCTCTTAATCCCTAGTAATCTGTCTCTTTTATATTTTTTTCATCAATCAATTTCCTTCATTATTCACACATGAAGTCAAAGGTGCTAAAATATGTGATATATATATATAGTTGGGATCAAATAAGAAGAAAACTTAAAATAAGAATGATAAGAAGAAACCACAATCACACATTTAAGATGCACCTACAAAAATGGACACATCTCCCATTAAAATTCTCTCTCCTATTTAAAATGTGTGGCTAGAAATCCTTCTTATTCTTCTAATTATAGTTTTTCTTCTCACCGGATCCCTACTATATATATATATATATATATATATATATAGTGTGGCTTTATTTTCAGCAACACATTATATGTGAGAACTGCGAGAACTCCCTTTGTCCAATCAGAATTTAGTTAATTACTTTTTATTTTATTTAATATCTTTAATATGGCTGGGGCAATATAGGAATTTAACATATATCACATTAAATTCATTATACTCTTCCTACCGCCGCGCTCATTCACCTTTTCCACGTTGAGTAGAAATTTTGTCACACTTTCATTCGCCTTAACTTCTATACCAAACAATTTTTTGTCCTGTTCACATTCGTTTTTGTTTTCAATAAGTAACACATCTGTTTATGACACTACTTTAACATTTCAAACATAAAAAATATACATTAAAACACCTACCACAGTAAAGATCGGTAAGAAAAATCTCGACATTGAATTGTCAGATCTTAAACTCTCTAATGAATTCAGAAATTCACACCATGCATCCACAACCCCATCGTCTATATTTTCTCCATTCACTAAACTTTCCATTTGTTGGGTAGATGCCATTGTCCCAGTTTCCGTCTCAAACAAAACCTCACTGTCATACATAATTAATTCCATACTGACGTTAATGTTACAATTTTTTTAGCCATAAATATTTTACTATATAAGTTAAACAAGTACACTACAAATTCTATAAATTTATAAATTTATTACCTTTGATCTAGTCCAATCTTCTTTAACAAATATGTTTCCACTTTCTTCTCCTCTTTGGACTCCGCGACATTTATATCAGGAAACTTTGGATCTACTCGGTGTCCTCGCGAATCTGTGAATTTTGGTTACTTCCTATTACCACAAGAATTCCCTAAATCTTCACCTTTTAAAACGGGTTTACACATACTCAACGACACTGCTTGTACCGGTTCTAAATTATGAGCAGATCTAAGTGCATGTGTGTGTATCAGTAATGGGTGACTCCAAACTCAGAACCATCTCAAAGTCTTGAGTTACTCCAAGACTGAAACTGGGTGCTTCAAAATCATTTTGTTTCTTTGAACTATGAAATTCATCTACCACTTTATCAACCATTGTAAACACTTCTTTCTAAATAGCTTGGCCCATTGTGAATACCAGCGAGTCATAATCCTTTGATGTTTTGTCACCAGCTATTTGCACTTTGCATACTTCATGCAGTTCTTCATTATTATCTCCACTCAGTTTTGAGCAACTTTTCCCCTCACTAATTTCATCTTTGTAGTTTAACGCTTCACGATAATGTTGATATACATCAGCAATCAATGTGTTACCACGAAACACTACATCTGCTGCCGCAAAGGTCCTTTCAAACCCATTCCTTTCCTTACGTATATTTTCTACATATTTATTTAGTTTCTAAAGAAATCCCTACATTATAATAACCACGTATTGTTACACATTTATTTTACATATATGCACTAACAACAAAAAATACTATCTAATTATTGATACTTACATCTTCATCTTCAGGCATTGGATCACCTTCTTCTTCAACAAAAGGCCCTTGCAATTCACCATTACCAATCCCTCATGCCTTTATCTCTTCATATTTCCTTTATTTTAATAACTCCGCTGTACAGAACGAGGTTGGTGGACTTTTTCGACCAACATTCAACTCGTTACAAACAGTCCCATCAACATACATCATCTGTTTTACAAAAATATTGCAAACCATTAAAATAATTCACATAATAACTAAAACCAAATTCATAAAACATTTAATAACTTAAAGTTAGATATGTAATCGGTCCCAAAAAATAACTGTTCGACATATCCTTGTTTCCACCCGTCTTTGCATGTCTTAAGACACCTCCATACATACTTGCACCAATTAATTTTTGCCAACTTTATTTTCCTACTAATTTTATTCAGAACACTAAGATCGCATATTCCTTTCGGCTTAACACTACCCATTACCGATGTGAACAAGACAATAAAATTGAGTTTGAAATTCATGTTCGCCACCTTAGACTTCCTAATCAGAAACTTAACAGCACTAGGAGTAATGTCCTTTCCTTCCTTGAACTGATCAACCCAGTTATGAACCATTTCCTCATTGTTAGCGTCTTCCTCCTCCATTATGTCCACACCCTCATTTATTATTCCTAGCATCTCACCAATCGACTCTTGTGTAATTTCAATAGACCTCACATTCAGTTTAATCTCCATTTTATGCTGACTGAAATTGTCTACTACATAGAACCCCATCTTAGAAGGTATACCATCACATTTAAACTCCAACACATCAGCAAACCTGATTCGTGCAAGCCATGCTTTTTGAATCGGTTTCAGTGTCACAATAACATTGTATAATGCTTTCGGGGTAGTTCTGGTTTGAAACACATATGGCTTTTTCTTTTTTGTTTTTAACCTCTTTGCTGTCCCAGAACTAGAACTTTCTCCTTTCTCCCACTTAACTTTCTTATCCTTCTCGTTGTCATCACCTATCAGTAAACACTAAATTCTTAATACACATACTTCTGTTTAAACACATATGTTATTATTCGATTTACATCTCACTAATAATATCTTATTTCTTTCTTTTCTTTGCAGCACCACTGTCACGCTTTGTACCCTTTTTTCCATTGTCATCTGTCACAGCAAAACAAACACTACATAAACCATATTTTATGAAACTTTCCAAATTTAGTTACATAAACCCCGATAGATGCTAAAAACAATTATGTAAACCATATTAGACCTACCCATGTTTACAACTCGCTTACCCAATTCAATGCCTTTTCCTTTTACATACGTCGTTTTTACAAAGTCGTCTCCACTTGAATCATCCTCTACGGAATAAGCATCATCAACTGTATTCTCTTCAATTACCGTACCTTTACACTTGACCCTGCCACTTCTCCTTAACTCTGAAATAAAAA
>BQNB010064563.1:0-30645 GCA_026074375.1 Tanacetum coccineum | reverse complement strand
CTTAGTTGTTTATTGTCCAAACAGTTTGTTTTAGGATCTTACGTGAAGTATTAAATGTACTCCTAAGTGTTTAACGTGTGTGCCCCCAATAGGCTTACACATTTCTAGTCGTTTAGGTGCGTATCCAACTACCATAATCCAACACCTTTTTGCAACCTTATGCTTAAACGTGCGCCATTGTCATCATATCAGATAATTAGCTAGAAAAAAGAACATGACATGATAATTCAAACAAAATAAGAGATGAGGAAAACTGACCTATCTGTATGGTGTTTCATCCCCTCAGGTCCTGAAACATAGAAATAAATATTATATCACAATCTGCCTTACATAAAGTTGCCATTAATAATCCATTCACTTATATCTGCTAAAAGCTTAAATAAGCATCAAATCATGCAAATACTCTAACTACTATTTATGTCACCCTCAAAAATATGAAACTCTTAGACGTATTATTATGTGTAAGGTTTATAGGTCTTATAATTTATTGATAGGCTTAGCCCATGTTTACTTGTATCTAGAATATTCCTAAGTGACTATATATTGTAATGGGTTCATTAGTGAAAGGCAAGCAATATCATAATTATCAAGAGCAAAGCTGATCCTCTCCTAATTTTCCTCATATCTCACGTCCTCTTTCCTTCTCCTTCTATCTTCAATAAGTTTTTTCAATTAAAAAAGGAAGAAAAGCTACAGCAAAATAAAAAATATATATATATATCATTCATTGTTACAGAAGTGACGCACATTTCACATTGTTTGTGTAATTGGTATACACGTGGGTCCACATAAAGAAGATTTATTTGGGTGGTTAATTTTGTTGTTCCTTCTTTTATTTGTGGTTGACGCACAAGAGTAAAGAAAAGCGAAAGAAGCATTATATTGTTGCCTTTGGTTGAGCAATGATTAATAGATCTGCCTATTCATATCCATTCTCTACACAAGCAGGTATTTTTTAAGAGCTGCTCCGTCTGTACTTTCGGCACAAGCAAAATTGTTCCCAAGTGCTTTTAGCACCATGACTACTTAGGACCCAACATTGGAATATGGATACAAGTGCATCATCTCATCTTAATTCACATATACAAGTAATTTAAATACTGTTTATAATAAATGTTTATATCCATCTGTCTATGTTGGTGATGGTAAATCTATACCCGTTACCAACACTCGTCATATCATCTTACCTATTTTTAATCGTCCTTTACACTTACATAATGTTCTAGTCACCCCAAATATCATCAAAAATCTTATTTCGGTACATCAATTTACTAGAGATAATAATTATACCATTGAATTCGATGCATTTGGTTTCTATGTTAAGGATTTCTTAACCTGTCATATCATCCTCAGATGTGATAGTTTAGGAGATCTCTACCCAGTCACCCAACCTTCTCCTATCCCCCCCATGCTTTACTTTCTGTGATACGTGGCACCAACGCCTCGGGCATCCTGGGGACGAAATGCTACGTTCCCTTGTTTCTGTTAGACATTGAATAAATCCCGTTCGTTATGATATATTATTTCACCACTATTTATAGAGAAGACATAGAGAAACCCTAATGCACCCAAACCTACAAGCCGGGCTTGGGCCATATTTGTCATCTAATACTCCCCTGCAGTACAAGCGGCGAAATCACGAAAGCTCGGACTGGAGAAGTAAACTATATAAGGAAAAAAAATATTAACGGAATAAAAGCATAACTTGTTGATGAAATCTCGGACTGATCTTCAAGCAGCAACAAAATCAAAGCGTTGCACACGAACATAATTAGTTGTTGAAGAAATCCGCCAACATGCGGTGACAAATCTTCAAGTGAACTGATAAACATAGATAAAACAAAGATTTTTTTTATGCGGGATAACCCAAAGTATCCTGAAACATAAAGGATAACCCAAAGTATCCTAACAATCGTGTGGATTTGTGACCTAGCACAAATCACCAACACAAATAACAATCGTGTGGATTTGTGACCTTAGCACAAATCACCAACACAAATAACAATCGTGTAGATTTGTGACCTTAGCACAAATAACCAACACAAATAAAAATAAACAAACAAACAATAAAACAACTATAATCTTTTTTAAAATAAAATTTAAATAGCATAACTCTCGATCTGCCTAAAAACATCATCAACTCTATACTCCATCTCATTCAATGCCATTCCAAAAAGCTGCTTTTTGTCTATTGGTCGTATTGTTGTTGCTGGCAGCCATTATTGACCAAATAATATGAAAATAAAAAACTAAAACCTACAAAAAATGAACAGTGAGGGTTTTTTGTATTTTTGTGATGGCTAGGGTTTTAAGACAGAAGATAGATAGGTTTGACGGGGTGGTATAAAAGTGGTGGGTTGATGACCGATTAGGTCTCAAGATCATACCTGCTCATGATACCATGTTAGACATTGAAAACCCCGTAGGTTGACCACTATTTATAGATTACAAGGTAGAGTAAACCCGAAGCCCACAAACCAGGCTTGGGCCTATTTATCCACTAAGAAAAACAATCACGGGACAGACCTGCTAATAAGCCCACTACAATATAGTCCCAAAGCTCAAATTTTGAAAAGTTGAATAGTCGACCTGTGTGAACATTACCAAAAAGAGATAACGTGTATTGTCTAAATAACTCATTCACTGGATAACCACTAAATACTTGTTTGCTAATTATTTTTTAATGAAATTGTTATATACTTAATTACTTCTTGAGAACTATGACTTATCACAGCTAGTTGTATGTTATAATGCACATTTATGCTTAAAAACAATATAGCACATTATACATAATAATGTTTCCTGTAGTGCTTATACACACAACATCTACAGTAACCTCTATTTAATAATTTTTAATTTATAATGAACAGTAACTCTAATATTAAACTAATACCAGTACCAACATAATATGATAACACGTGTCCCTTTTCCACCACATTATAACTCTCTCACCGTCTAAAAGATCACACAACACTGATAAAACACACACACACACAAAAACCACCATCCATCACTGAAATCTACATATTCACGAACCCTAATTAGATTTTTGATTTTGAGTGTTTTTATATTTTTGATTTTGGGTTTTGTGTTAGGACCCTTGGAGGCGTCGACACATCTCAGTGAGGAGGAGATTTAGTAGGAGGGTTTGGAAAGGTTATTTGAGGGGCTTATCTCAAAACACACCGACACACACCAAAACACCAACACCAGACACCAAACTTCACCAAATAATTATATTGTCATCATCTCTTTCAATTTTTATGGCGAAGCTTACCTGATGAAGATGCTAGAATTTATGATGTAGAGGAGGTAGATTCTTGGTTTTCCCCTAATTGATTTTGTAAGTTTATTAACCCCATTTTTTGTGTCCTTTTTGTCGAGATAAGTTATTTTTTTAGCAGTCTAACTAAGGTTCAGTTTTGGATTGTTGAATTCATGGTTTAATAATGTTTGAGAGGTTTTAGTTTTATATTTTGATTTTGGGTTTCAGCAACTTTGAGAGTTTGGTGGCGGGCGGTGTAGCAGGGATTTCGGCAGGTCAACATAGATGCTATACTCTTATCTCAAGGTTTAATCTTTTAATTTTGTTGATATAAAGGCTACTGGTTTTGTGGCTTATTTGTTTTAGTTACATATGTTTTATGCATTGTGAGTTTGTTAAGGATTTGGTAACAAAGTAAAGTATGCGAAATCAAGTTTCGCTTTCGTGCAGTTTTGATTTTTTTCGCCATTGTGATAGCCGGTGTATTCATTTGTTATGTGGAGATAATTTGTGTTGTTGATGTTTTTAGGCATTTGAGTTGATGAAGAAGCAGGAAGAGATGCGAGAGACGCAGCAGATGGAATTCTCAGCAAAGTTGGTTGAGTTTAAAGCAACGCGATCTTATGCAAGAAACTGTAATTTCTTTCATTTTCATTGCTTAAAATATAATTCTTATGAACAAGGACAATGTTGTATTTGTATTTGTAGGCATATTTGGGTCGTGTTGTAGACGTTGTGGGGATTATAAAATGGTTCAGTTTGGGGGCTGAAATGGGTGTGGGATTCGGGGCTAAACTGGGGGCTGAGATGGGTGCTGAAATGGGTGGGTTTGGGTGATGAAATGCGACTATAATGGGTGTGTTTGGGGGCTGATATGGGGCTGAAACGGGTGTGTTTGGATGTTGAAATGGGGTCTTAAATGGTTCCGTATAGGGGCTGAAATAGGCGTGGGATTAGGAGCAGAAATGGGAGTTGAGATGGGTGCATTTGGGTGCTAAAATAGGAAACGAAGTGGGTGCATTTGGGGCTGAAGTGGGGCTAAAATTAACCGAGAATCCAGGTTTCCTCCGCAAGTATAGTATGTTACCATTTGGCTTCTTTCATGTATTAAGATGATTCAGATGCGCGATCTATGTTTGCTCCATTTTATCTCATTAGTTTCTATTGCATCAGGTGAGAATCTGTATCAGGAAATTTTGCAAAGCATTGGAGGAAGCTACTTTTAGGCCAGTTTTGCATCACTATGATGGTTCTAAGGTTGTCTTGAACTCTTGATCCCTTAGGTACGCCAATATCAGCCAATGAATAAGTTGCATAACTATGATGGAGTAAACTTTGTTGTTTGGTTTATAATTTTATCGCTGCTTATCGGTTCGTTTTTTGTACAACATTAAATTACAGACGCTGGACTTGCTAGATCTTTGCGAACAAAATGGGTTTTAAATTTCAGTCGCCAAAGGCCTTGTGGTATTCAACATAAGCATGATGCATTAAGGTATAATGTCCAAATATTGTTGGTTTTAAGTCATTTCCCTCTTAAGTCAGTTACAATACAATATAGTCATTGTTTGAGATTCATTTTCTTATAATATGATCTAACCGACTAAAGGTATGCAAGATACATAAATACATACTTTATATTTATGTGTCTACTAAGAACTTATTAAAACATATTCTTTGTTTAAGATTCTCTCTTCGTATCATGGTACTGATTAAAAAATTTGCAAGGTAATTAATTCATGGAGACTTCATTTTGATCGTTATTGATTTTAGTGGTGGATATAAAGAACCTAAATACGAGTTAGGTTGGATTTCAGGAAAATTTCATGCACTCTTTTTTTGTTTATGAGGTTATTAGGCTGAGCTTTTGTACTTGAATAAGTACATAAGATGGATTTGATAAGCTCTTTCATAATCGTAAAAAGCGAGCTTATGAAATGAGCGAGTTCAAATACCTCGTAAATGTAAAAGTTAAAGCATTGAATTGAAACAGTAGGAATAAATTTCATGTTTAGAAGAATTAGAGAAGGAAAGTTAAGCTAATGGTAAGTAGCCTGAAACCTTAGTACTGTTTCGCTTTTGCATATGTTGATTTCATTGATGATAATGGTATGATAATCCCGCTCTCAGGCTAATAACAAGGAAGTGTTCGGGAATCATTCTTTTAGTCCCAGCTAAAGATAAACAATTAACGCGACAATAAGCGGAAATGGTGTTTTGTCCGATGACACTAAGCACTATAAATATCATGTACACTTTTGCGTTGCGATCTTCAGCCTTTACTTTTCTTTACTATATCCGACGACGCTAACTTCTATAAATACAACGAATCTTTAATAGGATGATGTGTACTTTCAAATATTGGTTTAGTGATGATATGTACTTTTTATGTGTTTCGGTAAGGAAGACAGAGATGGGCAAAACTACAAGCACCCCAGTTTAGAACATTTGTCCCCGTCTATTATATTCTTACCTACAAGTCGTTTTAGTGCTTGGCTCGAACTTGGTTATGGTTCATATTTATATTCAAGATGCTATTGGCCAGATTCTGCATTGTTTTAGGAAAATCATAACATATCAACCGTAACTCAGTTTGGGATGTTATATAAAGCCTTAAGTGTCTATTTCATAGTCACAGGGATCGCCAAACCCTTGGCGATTTTCGATTTGGTACGCGCGTTCCCAATCGCGGTACGGTAGCGATCTGGATCGCCGTGGATCGCGAACCGAATCGTTCCCAATCACACCGAATCGACGATCCAATAATTAGCAAATTGACGATCCAACAATTCACAAATCGGCGATTTATAGGCCTTGAAAACGCGTTTGATTACTATGTAATATGATTGTGTGTAAATAGGAAGTTTGAAGGTTCAATGGTAAGTGGGAAGTGTGAAGGTCGAACTTTGCAAAATGTTTTTTCCTTCAATTATGCGTTTCTAGGCTTTTTCAAAACGTAGATGTGGTTTTATTTGTTGAGATGAGGAAAAACCATTGAAGAACAGTAGAAAGGAGATGAAAAGGAGATAAAAAAGAAT
Source organism: Tanacetum coccineum (assembly GCA_026074375.1). Lineage (NCBI taxonomy): Eukaryota > Viridiplantae > Streptophyta > Magnoliopsida > Asterales > Asteraceae > Tanacetum > Tanacetum coccineum. The sequence goes on along the minus strand of BQNB010064563.1, from coordinate 24,342 downwards.
AGTATACAAAAGTGATGGAGTTGTTTTTTTTGTATTGCAAACCCACGTAGGTAGCAAGTACAAAATGCTTTAAAAATATTTCTTTTGTACTTTTATTTATGTGTTTCGGTAAGGAAGATAGAGATGGGCAAAACTACAAACACTTTTGTTGTATGTCACTATATAAGCACCTCAGTTTAGTCACATTTTTGTCTTAGAAAACAAACTTGCAGAGTTGTAGATATATAACTATGTCCCCGTCTATTATATTCTTACCTACAAGTCGTTTTAGTGCTTGGCTCGAACTTGGTTATGGTTCATATTTATATTCAAGATGCTATTGGCTAGATTCTGCATTGTTTTTTGGAAAATCATAACAATCAACGTAACGTCGGTTTTGGATGTTAATAAAGCCTAATTTCTATTTTAATTCACATTTGAACACTTTTATAAAATTCATGCTCTAAAAGGTCAAAAATCCAGCTACGCGCACCTGGTCTTTTGAGCAAAAATGATGCTTTTTGAAGGTGTCCCCATGCTGAAATTAAACGTGTCATTTTGTTTCGAGTTGTTTTGTTAATACGTATTGTTTATTGGACTTGGAATGATTGGTTTTAAAGTTAAATCTTCATATAAATACTATTTTGAAATAAATGGTGAGATGATCAATAATTAGTTTTCATAGTCCCAAACACGAGAAACTGATCTCAATTCGACTGTAAACTACAATGCCAAACACCCCTTTATAAAAATGTATGCAGGACAAAAAACCTGTACCGAAGAGTTATATTTAAGGGGGTGTTTGGGATTTCTTATTTTAAAGTCCTTATCGGTATTACAGATGCTGCCAACCCATCTGATCCTCTTCATGTATCGATATAAATCGTCATTTTTGTGGCGACATAATACATGATATTGTATTATTTCCAACTGGGTGGTATGGTATTTTTGAGGGCTGCCTCATATTTAAACCTTTTAAGTTACAATGTGGCTATGTGAATATTCTGTTTATACACATAGCTAAAGATATGATTTAGTGTCCAGTCATACAGTAACGGGTTATATCACACATGTGTTAATTGATGCTTAATACATTCTCCTAATACAGTGGCTCATATTTTATACTTCATATAAGCACACCCAAACAAGCATTATGATTATTTAATATAATCGCTGCATATTTTAGGTATAAAATTTTATAAGCAGAATATTTAACATCGTTATATTCTTACAACATTTTTGTTTACTTATACAATAATAATAAAGAGATCATTACATGTTTAACGGATAAGGATATATTCTTATTTTAAAGTCCTTATCGGTATTACAGATGCTGTCAAGTGCCAACCCATCTGAGCTCTTTACTTATACAACATTTTTGTTTCTTATTTTAAAGTCCTTATAAAATTTAACACATGTGTTATATTCTTACAACATTTTTGTAACTTTATACAATAATAATAAGGGCGACTTTTGGATTGTGTGCAAGTGGTTTAAAGTTGCCACCTCTAAACACACATTATAATGATTTGGAAATAACAGGTACTTTGTGCAAAAATGGCAGATGGAACGACATAGAGTAAGGCTTCAATGCTTGATAAGATCATAGACCGTCGAATTTCTCAGCCTCCAAGTCAAGGTATCCCTTCTTTTCTTTTTTTAATGATACTTCTTTCTTATATGACTTAAATAATATTCGGACAAGCTATTTACATGATAAAAGAAATATTTAAGTTAATAGATTCAAGTATGATGACAGAACTATGTTATTCTGAACTATTTTTTCATTAAAAATGATATTTGTTTAATAGTTATTCTCAAAAGCATTTCATCCATACACCAAAAAGTGCTTACTGTGACTATTAACTTAAAGCTTAAACAAAGTATAATAAAAGAAACATTTATTATAGACGTAGCAAGAGCTCATTATTTTTGTACATTTATTTCCTTAAAAGGTAACCTTGAATGCAAATGTGATAACTGGGTAGTGATGTAGCAATTATTTTGTTGTAGTACAGCATAATAGCTAACCAAGAAGGCAACAAGTAAAGCAAAACCGGGCATCTAGAAAACCTCGCTGACCGGTCTGATGACCTCAGTTGTACGGTGCATACTTTATCATCGGGCTTCCAGCTTGCCATTGTGAAGACGCTGCCCAAAGAAGTAATGTTTACGCAACTATTTAACCTGGGAATACAGTCTATCTCACCGCCTTTTATACACTTAAGTACAAACTCGCTATTTCTTTTGCAGTTATTTTCTTGCCAAACACCTGAGCATTTTTAAATACAACTTAGGAGTGGAAAGTAGCAGCAAAAAGGCTATTAAAAAGCGAGAGAGCACAGCGGAGGAACGACTAAATGAACTAGAGCAGTCACTAAAACGTTACAGTCGCCACCAAAATCGCTTGACTTGAGTCCATTTTATTCACTTTATTCAATCCAGTTTCTGATTTTTCGTCTTACTATATTTTTTAGTGTTGTAATTTACTTCATTTGCAATGGTACAACTTCGGTTAATTTTTTGCGTGTGTTATGATTTGGGATGATCTTGGGGAATTTGATATTGCCATTGATATAGTTTGCGAAATTGAGTTGTTCAACATGCAAACACAACATAAATATATGAAATCTAATACTTCTTTTGAAAAACGCGTGCCACATTCAATAAGATAAAACATAACAGAACTCGTCGCAGCGAAGCGCGGGTTCCAAATACTTGTTAAGAACAAACAAGGTTTTAAGATGTTAAAAATCTTCTCTTTGAAACAGTAAGGCAAATTGTTTTATCAATTATGATCACCCAAAAACTAAACATAGGGGTATTTGAAGTCACTAGATATTGTCTATGTCACCAGATATTATTTTAAAATATTGCCGCCCCCCCCCCCCCTCCCCCTTAACTTAAAATTCTTGCTCCGCCCTGTTTTTTTTTTTTAATCTGTTCTTGTTTTTTTTACATTTTTTGTCTTTTTTTTATTTTTTCCTTCGTTGTTGAAACTTGCATTAGAAATCACATGTGATTAAACACTAATTTGAACATTCTAATAAAATCGGTGTGATTTTTCCACACGTGATCTCAATCACATGTGATTTTTTACCAACCGTAATCTTTTCACATGTGATTATAGAAGTTTCATAAATTCATTACTCTAATCTATAATTCGAATATAATGTGTGTAATATGGTTGTTAAGCCAAGAATGTATATTTTTCATTGCAAATAACAAGAAAAGTTTTTTATTTATAGACCAATACTTATGTCAATTTTAGTACGGATGTTTAGTGTTCGAACTTCGATACTAATGTTAAATCACATGTGATATGTAATTCGAATTTTGGTACAACTAATAAAACGTGAAAATATGACAATTTGTTTTTGTCGAAGTCTATCAAAGTGCCCGTCTATAAAAAGATAATTAAATTTTACCCGTGACAGTATAATTTGTTTTGTCCAACTATTAACGGTCCATGAAATATTTATTATTTAAAAAATAGGTGTAATTAAAATTTCAATTTAAAAATTAATTAATTTCTCCTTTTTTCTCAAAGAGTGGTTGGGATTTGTCCATTCGTATGTGAGAAAAGTTTGGTATGCAAAATAACCCTCCTCTAAAACATTAGTTATTGGATTTAAGTTCATTTACATACCAAACATTTACTCATATACAAAGGGACAAACTCAACCACTCATTTTTAACAAACTCACTTTTATCTTTTTTTTTCAAATATAATATCTCTTAAACCGTTAATTGTTAAGCGAAAAAATATAATATCGCGACGAGCATTTAATTATCTTTCTATAGACGACACTTTGATATACTTTCGACAAACTTTTTTTTTGTTTTTTTCACGTTTTTTCGTCTTTTTTCTTTTTTCCTTCGTTCTTGAAACTTACATGAGAAATCACATGTGATTAAACACAAGTTTGAATATTCTAATATAATCGCATGCGATTTTTCCCACACGTGATCTCAATCACATGTGATTTTTTACGAATTGTGATTGTTTCACTTTTGATTATAGAAGAAGTTTCATAAATGAACTACTATAATGTATAATTCATATACAGTGTGTGTTATATATGGTTGGAAATACAAGAATGTATGTTTTTTGTTGCAAAAAACAGAAAAAAGTTTTTTAATTTTAAACATATATTTATGTGTAGGGGTGAGCATATCGGACCGTGGACAGGACCGAACCGAGAAACTAGCTCGGACCGGACCGAACCTATTTCGGTCCGGTCCTCGGTCCACACTTTACCTCATGTTCGGTCCTCGGTCCGGTCTTACGTACAATCGACCAATACTGCCTTCTCAGACCGGACCGACCGAAGAACCAGACCTGAACGAACACATTCGATCCGGTCCTCGGTCCGTGGTTTTAGGCTAAAACGGTCTCAGTCAGGTCCGATTTTTTCGGTCCGGTCCGGGTTTGACCAAATGCTCACCCCTACTTATGTTTAGTACGGATGTTTAGTGTTCGAACTTCGATATTAGTGTTAAATCACATATGATATGTAATTCGAATTTTGGTACAATCAAGAAAATGTGAAGAAAACAAAAAAGAAAAAAATTGTCAAAAGTATATCAAATGCCCGTCTATAAAAAGATAATTAAATGATGATCGTGACGGTAGAATTTTTTGTCGAACAGTTAACGGTTTATGAGATATTTAAATTATAAAAAATAGATGTAATTGAATTTTTAATTTATATATGAATTAATATCTTTTTTTCTAAAGAAAATGAGTGTTTAAAATTTCTCTTGATATATGAGAAAATTTTGATATGTAAAATAAGTCTTTTCTTAGTTAGTGTTTTTTGATATTTATTAAAATAGAATCTGAACTAATTTGATAGTATATTAAATTTAGGGTTCCTTCACTTCCTTGTCTGAATGTGAGATCCTGACTAATTATACCTTATATATTAAAGGTTGGGATTGTCATCTCAATGCTCTTAATAAATGCATTCAATGATAAAAACCACCCGACCCGATTTCCTTTTTTTTCCTTTTTAATGACCCGGGACACATCATCACATACGTGTCTTTCTTCTCCTCTATGCTCCGCTCCGTTTCTCTAACTTTTGTATCTCTCTCTAGAAGATATCGGGTCTCACACATCTCTACTCTCTTTCTCTCTCTCTAAAATCACTGGCTCATCTTCTCATTCCTAAATCTATTATCACATCCTCTAGATCATATTGGGGTTTTTTTGGTGTTTCGTTGTGGCGATGGTTGTGGAGTGACAAAATGAGTGGCGTTACAAGTTTCGTCAATCAATGAGGTGTAAGTTTTCATTTTTTTTACTTTTGTTAATTAAGTTTTGGGTTGAAATTAGGGTTTCTGTAAGGTGTACATGAAATTTGGGGGTTCGGTTTGGATTAATTTGTATTGATGAAGATAGTTTTCTGGATTTTAGGTATGCACACTTTTGGAAACACTCAAGAAGATAAGATGACGAAAAAGATTCTATGTTTTTTGTGGTGATCAGGCTTCCTTAACCAAGAAAGATAAGTTTCTATTGTTGTTGTTGAATCCAGCTTTCTATCGATTATGGGTTTTAGCAATATTGGATTTTAAGAAAGTAACAATTACTTATTTTCAATTCTGAATCAAAACCATGATTATAATTATTTCAGTTTTTATGTGGTTTAACTTAGGTATAAGCCAGTTGAAGGTTTCAAAACGGATCTTGAAGGTTCTCCTCCCGAAGCTCTAGATGAAAGATGCAAGGTATTCTTAAGATCTCGCGAGTATTTGGGTTTTTTGCACCTGTATAGATGTTATTTGATTCGTGGCAGGGCGAGTGTTTTAAGCTCGCAGCCATGAAAATGCATTGAGGGGTTTTTGGCGTGTTTGTGTTTAATTTGCTCAACATACTTAAAATATTACATTTGCAGCCATGGTGTGGCAAATAATTACATTTACGGCCATGGCGGGGCAAATGATTAGAATTGCTGCTTATGCCTAACAATGTGTATAAACAGCGGTTATTAGCCGCGACCATGAAATTGGGTCGTCTGAAGCGGCCACTATTTGCATTGCGCCTCGGCTGTAACCTCGAAAGCCTAGGGCTGATTATGTTTACTGAACATGTTATTTGTGGGTAAATTATTGGGTGACAAATTTAAGTATGTCGGTGTTATGTATGTGTTTTTTTGTTATCTTGAGTATGGATACATTTGAGGATGGAGGAATGTAACATTCCGTATTTAAGGTCGCTATTTATTCCGAACTTTATTTCTATTTTCATTTTTAAGCAAAGTCATTAATTTTACGTTTACCCGATTTAGTAAGAATTTCCCGTTCTTAGCTTTGCGTGAGCCGTATTTAGAAATCTATTCCGTCTTCGTGCCTTAAGTGGTTTAATAATCTCATAATATTCCCCGATGATTATAAGTTACACTATTTTCATTTTCCGTTGTGTTTCGCGTTTACGTAAAATTCTTGCTTAAAACTCGCGTTTTACCTTAAACCTTACCTTTATTTAACTTATACTTACACTATACCTTAATTAAATTTTATAAAAAAAATTATTTCACATCAAAAGGGCCTATGGCCGGTTACCCTTTCCCACACACAAACACTTCCCAACTTTTTCTCATTTCTATAAAACACTCATTATTCCTCTTTTTCCAATACATGCAAATCTCTTCATTTTCACCTAGTTTCAAATCTCTTCTCCTCTCTTTTTGGCCTCCTTGCTGCCGATTTTAGCACCACCACCACCATCATCATACAAATTTGTTCATCTCATTTTTAGCATCTTAACATCATCCATAAGTTGCTTGCAAAGTTTGGTGAAATTTCTTGAAGTTTTGAAGAAGTTATTAAGGTTATCTTTTAATCTTTAATTTTTCTTTTAATTTTAATCCATGAAAATGGAAGTTTGATTCTGGAAATACATGTTATATGATGTATGAGTTGTGTTTAAGAGCTAGGTATGGCATTGCAAGTGATGGGTTAGAGTTAGGATTGATGTTTGGATAGGTTTTAGAGTAAATAATAGGGACTATTTTGAAACACTGGCAAAAACGGGTTATAGCAAAAATATTTTGGCTTGAAGCCTATGATTAAATTACATGACTGGAAATATACATGTCTTAGCATCATAGGATAGTTGGATGCTCAACCAACTCCTCTGGATGAGGGAGATATGGTCAAAATACAAAAATAGGTCAAATCTGGACCTATGATTAGAAAACAAGTTAAACTCTAATTTTTTGCCATAAAATGTTAGGTTTTAAAGATTGGGTCCGTGGTAGACATCTTAAGGAATCCATGGCCTTTGACCTCACCTTCATTGCTATCATGGTTTGGGATTTATGGCCATTTTAGTAAAGGGAAAAATGTTTGGAAACTTTTTGTTTTGGATAACCAAGGGTAAAACAGTCTTTTCAGATGGTTACGAAACGTTTTAAATTATGAGACTTACATTTTTGGAAATTAGACACAAATATATTTCCAGGAGTGAAAGCCTCACATATAGAACATTTGTGAGCTCGGAGATATGAGTCCGGGAAGTCGAGTTAAAATCAGAAACTGAGTTTTTACGTCTAGTCTCAAATTTTAAAAACGATAGTGCACCTTAGAGAAATAAAAATTAAAAGCTGAAACTTAGTAGATGTTCATTTGCCTATAAGACCAGGTCACAAGTCAATTTGGGGTTAAAAAGGACTTGAGGAAGTTCTAGTGGTATGTCATGCTTATCTCGGAAACGCATCTCATGATCACATGTTTAACTTTTACGTATTGTTACTTTCTACGTACTAAGTCGCGTCACTCCTATAGGTTGTCGGTGATTGTTGGTGACCTCTCTCGATCTATATACTCAGCTTCTCGATCCTCGTCGCTTATTTGACTTACAGTGAGTTCATATCCTCGTTTTTCAAGTATTTTTCTTAAACCCCACGAGGGAGATGCATGCTAGTTTTTATAAAACGAACACAAGTAGGTTTTTCTCCTATGCTTGGACCCGTATGTGAATATATGTTGTTTCTTGAGTAGCTTTCGTCATAAGACCCCAATCGTGAGCCGTCAACTACCTATGCTGGGTAGCCGCTCATACAATTAATAGCGCTATGGGCTTGACAACCCGGTTCGGTTTTTGGGAAGTTTGAATCCGGAAAGTGAGCACTCCCAATGTACAGACATATTGTATGGAGATTTGAGGTATCTAATGAAATACCTAGCCTGGGGGCATTCTTGTATTATTATTATTTGTTTATGGAATTAGTCAATGGGATCGGTGTCGCGAGCTCAATGCAACTGTTGGATATTAGCTTGTCTGATCAACAAGTCTATATGATGCTTATGAATAATATAATGCTTGTGTTCAACTCTTTATCACTTATAAAACCTATGAATTCACTTAACCTCGTGTTGACTTTTTAGCATGTTTCATCTCAGGTAATTGAAGTCCGAAGACTTGGAGACAATGAAGAGGAGGATTCACGCTAAACTTTTGTTCACCATTTAAGAAATCCATTCCTCAATAAAAATTTGTTTTATTTTGGTTATATCAAACTTATGTACTGTATGGTAACGATCTTTTGGGACTACGCTTTTGAACTCTGATAATAATAGAATGGAATGGTTGTTTGTTTTTAAAACGTCTCATTGAGTCGTTCTTTATATCTTATGACTATTGTACTATTATTTAACACCCAAAATTGTTGGTTCCGCTGCGTGTAAATTTAGGGGTGTTAAAGATTGGTATTAAGAGCCATAAGTTATAGAGAATTAGGTCGTTTTCAAAACCTAAACTATAACTTTATTTTATTTTATTTTTAAAATTAGCGTGCAAATTCCTCATGATGCCGGCCAAGTCGTTCTTGCAATTACGTTTCTAGTATTATATATTGCGAGTGTATTATCACTAAGTATTTATTAATAAATACTATGATATATATGTCGAGATATATATTGATTATTAAACTGTACATATTAAAGTTTTTATCATACTTTGAAAGTCTCATATCTAATGTATTGCATACATTAATATTTGCATACATTCATATATTTTGCATACATTCGTACTTTGCATAAATTTTATTAAATATAGTGACCTTATACGCATCCCTCGTATTCGCATATTATCATGGCGAACCTATTTCCAAATGACGACGCGAATGCTCTCGTGCCAAACTTCAACATTGAGTTTGTAGAAGAACATCTTAAGGGCAATTTTAGAATTGCTTAATGAAAGAAGAATTGTATGCTAAGTTCTCTAAATGTGAATTTTGGATTCCCAAGGTACAATTCCTTCGGCCACACTTAATGAATGGCAAGCATTCAACGGTGGATCCTCCAAAGGATTAAATCCATAAAAGATTGGGCATCTCCTAAGGCTCTTACAGAGATACGACAATTTTTAGGTCTTGCTAGTTATTATCGGAGATTCATCGAAGGATTTACAAAAATTGCTAAGCTAATGTCCAAGCTCACTCAGAAGAAAGTCGCCTTTGAATGGGGTGACGAGCAAGAAGCAGCTTTTAAGACATTGAAAAATAAGTTGTGTAGCGCGCCTATTTTAGCTCTCCCTCAAGGAGCTGAGAACTTCATTGTATATTGCGATGCGTCGCATAAAGGATTGGGTGCGGTGTTGATGCAAAACGAGAAGGTGATTGCTTATGCATCACGACAGTTGAAGATTCATGAGAAAAATTATACTACTCATGATTTGGAACTTGGTGTAGTGGTGTTTGCTCTAAAGATTTAGAGACACTACTTGTACGAAACGAAGTGTACGATGTTCACGGATCATAAGAGTTTACAACACATACTTGACCAAAAGGAGCTGAACATGAGGTAACGTCGTTGGTTAGAGTTGCTCAGTGATTACGAATATGAAATTCGTTATCACCCAGGGAAAGCAAACGTAGTGGCCGATGCCTTAAGCCGTAAAGAACGGATTAAAACATTACGTGTTTCGAGGTCTTAGTTCATGACTATTGGTTTGAACTCTCTCCAAATAATAAATTTTGGAAGCTTAAATAGAAGCACAAAAACCAGAGAATATCAAGAATGAAGATGTAGGAGGTATAATCAGGAAGTATATACCGAAGGAAAAGTTAGAACCCTGTGCCAACGGAACTCTATGCTTAAATGGCAGGAGTTGGTTGCCATGTTATGGTGATTTAAGGACTGTGATCATGCATGAGTCCCACAAATCAAAATATTCTATCCACCCGGGTTCTGACAAAATGTATCAAGACATGAAAAAGCTATATTAGTGGCCTAATATTAAGGCCAACATCGCCACCTATGTTAGCAAATGTTTGACGTGTGCTAAGGTCAAGGCTGAACACCAAAGACCATCAGAATTGTTGGTACAACCCGAGATACCTCAATGGAAGTGAGACAATATCATTATGGATTTTGTCACAAAGCTTCCTAAATCGTCGTAAGGTTATGACACCATTTGGGTGATTGTTGACCGACTTACTAAGTCTACAATCTTTACGCCAATGAGAGAAATTGATTCCATGGAGAAATCTTGGAGATGTTATCTAAGGTGGTTAGTCCAACGAAGACAGGAATACCTGTCTCAATCATTTGTGATTGCCACCCTAGATTCGTATCGAATTTCTAGAGATCACTTCAGAAGGCTTTGGGTACTAACATGGATATGAGTACTGTGTACCATTCACCAACCAATGGACCAAAGCGAGAGACTATCCAAACTCTTTTGAAAAAAAAAAAAAAAAAACAAAAAAAAAAAAAAAAAAAATAAAAAAAAAAAAAAAAAAAAAAAAAAGTGAAAAAAAAAAAATGAAAAAAAACAAAAAAACACAAAAAAATAAAAATAAAAAATAAAAAATAACAAAAAAAAAAAAAAAAAAGATATGCTACGTGCTTGTGTGATCAACCTTGGAAATGGTTGGGTTAAACATTTACCATTTGTCGAGTTTTCATATAATAATAGTTATCATGCTAGCGTCAAGGCTACACCGTTTAAGGCATTATACAGTCAAAATTTCATTTCCACCTGTTTGTAGGGCGAGGTTGGTCAAGTTCAACTACCGATACAGAATAAGTTCAGGAGGACAACTGAGGAAGGGTCATTTCAGATCAAACAAAGAATGCAAGCCGCCCATGACCGAAAAAAGAGTTACGCTGTGATTTAGACGTTGTGATTTAGACGTTATATATTTAGTGCCTTAGCATGTGCTAGGGCCTATCCCGTTGTGATTTAGACGTTGATTTTTTAATTTTTTTTGTTGTTTGTTTGCGTTGGGTTTCTGCGTTTTTAGGGTTTTCGCGTGTTTGTTGATTTGGTTATGGATCAGAAGCGTGTTGAGGGGGATGAATTATTGCGTGGTGTGGCTAATAGGATGAATAAACTTTCTGGTAAGGGTGAGGTTGCAACAAAGCATCAACGTGTGGCTGCTAGGGTTTTAAACCCTCGTTCTAGTATTGATCAACATGGACGGAATAATGACGGTGTACAACCTAGAGTTTTTGAAAATCCTATTGCTTATGGAGGGCCTAGGGTTTCTGAAAGCTCAAAGTAGAATGGTTCGAATGATTCAGAAGGAAACATGCAATCTTAGTTTGGTGGTTCAGAACCTATAGGTTATGTGCGTGTAACACCTACTGTTACAGGTCTATCTAAATTTGATTCGGTGCTTAATCCTACTAGTATTGGGGAGTCTTGGACGGTAAACCCTAGTTAGGAATGTGTAATTGAAGTGGAAGAAGGTTCAGGCTTGGCGGAGGGTGATGGTATTAGTGTATCAAGAATGGCGGGAAGTTTTGTTCTTAAGGATCCATAAAACTGGGATGTTAATAATATTGATGTATGACCAGAGGTTGTTGCCAATAAAAGGTAGTTAATACTAGTCTTGTGAGTCTTTATATACGGTCGACGATGACCCTAGTTGTGGTTCTAAGTCTGATGTTGAAGAAGGAATTTGGTCTACCAAAGATCCTCCTCATTTGGTTAGTGAAGTTAATACACAACCGGGTATGAGTACTAATATGTCCTCGATTATTCATGACGCTAGTGAGTTTGGTTATATTCGGCCTACTGGTGGATTTCACACTAACATAATAACTGTTCCTACTGAACACATAATTGATGTAGTTCATATTACCAATCAGTTGATTTTTAATTCACTACTAATTATTATGCGGGCAGCTCGGTACTAACAAAAGTGATCCAACCAAAGGAACAATGCTAATTTTCGACCATGGTGGTCAGAAAGGTATTTGATGGAGTTAATATCTCGATTTTCCGCGTAAGTTCTCCGTGAAGGTCAGTCGTTCGCCTGTGAACATTACTTTATATGGATTATTTCATGGAAAGCGATTGGTCTCTTTCCACGTTGTGCAATATTATGCGAGAAATAATTGGGCGAAACATGGTTTAAAAGGATAATGATGAATGCAAAGGGTTTTTTCTTTTTTAAGTTTGATTCCCAGGCTGGATTAGATGCGGTTTTAGAAGGGGGTTCGTGGATGATCCGCAATTCGCCTATCATTCTCAAGAAGTGGTCCGTAAATACTAGTTTGCAAAAAGAAGAGATGACCCGTATTCCGATATGGGTTAAACTCCATGATGTTCCTATTTAAGTATTTGAAGAAGATGGTATTAGCTTGATTGCATCATATCTTGGTAAACCTATTATGCTTGATTCGTATACAACTACGATGTGTAAGGAGTCTTGGGGCAGAAGTAGTTTTGCTCGTTGTTTAATTAAGATTAACTCAGAAGCTAAGTTTACGGAGTCTATTACTATTGGTATACCTGAGCTTGAAGGCCCCAGTTTTATTAAGGAAACTATCCCTGTTGAATATGAATGGAAGCCTCCTAGGTGCCACACAAGCAACATTTTTGGGCATTTAGGAGATTCTTGTCCAAAAAAGGTGGTGAATACTCCGGTTGTGAACAATTCGACAAATACTAATACTCCAAATGACAGGTTTCAACAAGTGGTGAACAAAAGGCGTAATAATAAGAAGAATACAGCAGGTAACACAATTCCTAGAGGGGTTCCTGTTGCTAAAGGTTTTCAAGTTGGGAAACAATTTAACTATCAACTAAAAGCTCCCAAGACTAATTCTGATGGAGGAAGTACCCGTGAGGTAACAAGTTCTAAAGTTGGTTCGTCTTCATACTCTAATGAATGTTCTTCTCATAAGGTTACCTCAATAGATAAGCAGAATGACAAAGATGTTTTGGATACGGGTGCGATGAAAATTTCTAATATTTCTTCTCCAAATCCGTTTACAGTCTTGGGTGAAGTAGAGGATGAGGATGAAGATATTGAAAATGTTTATGATGAATCTGAAAATCTTAATCTAAATCATAATCCAGGGGCAAGCACTCCTGCTCAAATGGTGCCTGATGTTTAGTATTGCTTCTTGGAATATAAGGGGTTTGAACCGAACCCCTAAGTAAAAAGAGGTTCGTCAGGTGGTTAATGAGAATAACTTGAGTGTGTGTGCTATTTTAGAATCTCATGTAGATGTTGCTGTTGTTTATGATACTTGTAAGAAGGTGTGTAGCAGGTGGAAATGGACTTCTAATGGGAGTCTTTGTGATAAAGGTTCTCGAATCATTCTTGGCTGGAATGATGACCTTGTTGATGTCATGATCATGGCTAAAACTAATCAGGTTATGCATGTGCAAGTGAACACGCGTATTGATAACAAAACTCTCTTTTGTTCTTTTATATACGCTGATAATTATTATAATGATCATCGTGCTCTCTGGAAGAACCTGGTTGGGCATGCAGGATTGATGCGAAATAGACCATGGGTTCTTTTAGGTGATTTTAACGCTGCCCTAAATATTGAAGATCATTCTTCAGGTGGATATGAGCCGAATGTTGCTATGCGTGATTTCAAGGAATGTGTCCAAGCTATGGAGGTTGCTGATGTTAATTCTACTGGGCTTCATTTTACTTGGAATCAGAAACCGAAAGGCTCTAATGGCATTCTTAAAAAGATCGATAGAATAATGGGTAATCTGAAATTCAATGATGATTTTCTGGGGTCTTTTGCTATTTTCCAGCCGTATCGTATCTCGGACCATTCTCCTTGTGTTCTTCGAATCCCAATGGTTACAAAGCCGAAACCAAAACCTTTTAAGTTTTCAAATTTTTTGGTTTATAAGGAGGGTTTTCGTGAAATTGTGGATTCTGGATGGAATGTTTCTTTATTGAGGGTTTTGCTATGTATTGGGTTTATGAATCGGACTAAAGGGGCTAAAATCTCCTTTTCATAAATTACTTCATAATCATGGTAATCTTCATGATCGGGTTAATAAGATCCGTATTGAGCTTGATGAAGCTCAGAAAGCAATTGATAGGGATCCTTCTTCATCTGTCCTTCGTGAAGAACATGCTCACTATTTACTGGCATTTAAAGAAGCCCTTCTGGATGAGGAGCATTTCTTACAACAGAAAGTTAAGGTTGATGTGGGACTTAGGTGGTGATTTCTAATACGAAAGCTATTATTTCATAAGATCGTGAAGAGTAAATGCGCCACAAACAGGATTGAAATTGTTAGTGATTCTTCTAATAATTTTTATGATGGTAATCAGGTTCCTGGTGCTTTTTGTTAAACACCACTATAATCAGTTCCTTGGAGCTGAAGGAGTTTCTAATCCTCTGGATGCCCATGATCTCTTTATACGTGTCCTTGATAATTCTAAGGCTGATTGTATGGTGCGTGATGTCACTGATGATGAAATCAAGAGTGTCATGTTCTCTATGGGGGATGATAGGGCTCCGGCCTGTTTACGGTTTTATGACTGATTTCTTTAAAGAAAGCTTGGGTATGTGGTGCGGTGGTGATATTACTTATGCTATTAGGGATTTTTTTCTCATGGCAAGCTTGTTAAAGAACTAAATCATACTATTATATCCTTATCTAGGTACTTAACCACAGCTCGTATCAATGTCTACAGCTATCTCTTGATGTAATGTTCTTTATAAGTGTTATTTAGTCATTTAGATTATTGCTTAATCGTGTGAATGAAGGGTAGGGTGTTTTGTTAGCATCAACATCTGCTTTTGTGTCTGGTCGTGGAGTTTTGATGATTATATCTTGTTACACAAGAGGCGTATGAGAAAACCTATCTAGGAGGCGTGGTTCCTCCTAGGTGTTGCATTTAAAGTTGATATTCAAAAAGCTTACGACACTGTAGATTGGAAATTTCTTGAGACTGGCCTTGTGGGTTTTGGTTTTCATCTAAAGATGGTCCAATGGCCTATGGTTTGTGTTTCTAGAGCCTCTTACTCTATTAGCGTTAATGGTAATGTGCATGGCTGGTTTAAGGGTAAGCGTGGTTTGCGACAGGGTGATCTGTTATCTCCATATCTTTTTACTCTTGTTATGGAAATTCTTACCTTATTGTTGTAACGTAAGGTCCGAAATTCAGATGAATCTCAATATCATATCTTTGTAACATACAAAGATTAGTATTCTATGTTTTGCTGATGACATTTTTTATTTGCTTGTGTCATCTAGCTCGGTGGTTGTCATATGGATCTTTGGAGGAATTTTATGAGGTTTTGGGTCTTGTTCCTTGCATCCCAAGAGCACTGCTTACTTTTTGTAATGTCCCTAATTCTTTTTAAGCTTCGATCTTAAACTCTGGGCCATTTGAGAAGGTTCTTGTTTTGCCGGTCAGGTTATTTGGTGTGTTCCTCTTATTTCTTCCAGACTTTCTATTCGTGAATGTAAAATTTCTTGTTGAAAGCTTGAAAGTAGGGGCAATGACTGGAGAATAAGTTCTATCGCTTGGCTGGTCGCCTCCAATTAATATACTCTTGGGTATTGTTTTGTCTTCCTTGTTATTTATCGGGCTTCTGTTTTTATCCTCCCTTCTCGTATCTTTTTGTGCCATGATTTAGAACAGATTAGGCCGTGGTTTTCTTTGGTGCCAAGAGGAGATGAAGGAAAGGGAAAGCAGATAAGTTGATTTGGGATTCTGTGTGCATGCCAAGCATAAGGGTGGCTTGGTATTCGTAGAATAGAGGATTTTAATATTGCTTTAATGGCTACTCATATTTAGAGTATTTTCACTCATAGGGAGTCTCTATGGGTTAAATGGGTTCATACATATAAGCTTAAAGGTCGTAGTTTTTGGGATGTGCCTTGTAGAGGTGATGCTAGTTAGGGATGGCGTAAGCTTCTCCAAATCTAGATCAACAATTCAGACTTTTATTTGGCATAAGGATTACAATGGTAAATACATCTGTTTGGTATGATAATGAACAGATGTTGTGCCGTTAAAGATTTGCTTCTAACTAGGATATTGTAAGATCGGGATTTTTTTTCTCTTGAAAAACTTTGTTAGTAACCTTTATTTTTGATGGTGTTTGGAGTGGCCACTTAATTGTGCTATCACGATTTCCTTTTTGGCTCAAATAAATGTCCCTGTGTTACTTGTTGATCTTGGATGAGTTTTTCTATAGGGGGATAGGGATGGAGTTTATGATCTTTTTTGGTGGCTTTTGTGTGGCGTATCGATTCGATCTTAGGGCGGGATATGGTTTATTGGTTATAAGTTGTCTGGTTCTCTCATGTATTCCTGTATGCCATTCATATGTAGTTGGTTATTCAGCAGAAGTTGAAGACACAAGACAGGCTGCTGCAATGGGATGTCGGTCCAAGTATCGACTTAAACCTGCTAAAATGCCCCTTGTGTGATTTGGTTCCTGACTCTCATGATCACTTGTTCTTTTGAGTGTTCTTTTTCTTCGCAGGTGTGGTTATAAGGTTCGTTTTTTTTTGTGCCTGGATGCTTATTCCTACTTCATCTTAGCGATGTTGTTGCTTTTATTGTTCCTTTAGCTAAGGGTAAAACAGTCATCAGTATTATCTCTAGGATCGTTGTTGCTGCTACTTCCTACTACATTTGGCTGGAAAGGAATGGTAGATTGTTCAAGAAGAAGACTTTGACCCCGGGTCGAATTGTTGACGTTGTTTTCTCTACGGTGAGATTGAAGTTGGTTACTTTCAAGTTCAAGAAGATGTCTACCAAGTCTCGTTTGCTGCTTGACTAATGGAAGATTCCAAGCTATTGTTTTGTCCATGTGGGGGTTGCACTCTTTTTGCCTTGTCTAAGGTTTTTCCCTCTGGGTTTTCTTTGGAAAGGTTTTTTAAGGAGGCAGCCTTACTTGGATCTTTATTGCTCCTATCGTGTTGCTGCTGGGTTGCGGGATGCTCACTTGATTTTATGTTCTCATCTTGGTTTATGTCTAGTTTAGTTTATGTATTTTACTAGGCTCATTTTGTGTTTATGGCATGTCATAAACACTTGTTTAACAAGCTGTATGCAGCTTGAGGTTTTATTGTTAGTACTTTCTGCACTTTCATATGTACTTAACTGTTTATTTTGGTTAATATATTTGTCGGGGAAACCCTTTACCAAAAAAAAGAGTTACCTCTTGGGATAAAAGATTTGGAGTCATTACCTCTTGGGATATTTATTATGATCTAATTTTAATAAATCCAATGTATCGTATTTTAAACGACTCTTTTAGAGGTCGTTCTCATATCTTGTGTTATTGATCTATGAAGTAACGCTCCCGGAGATATTATTCCACTGTGACCCTATTTGGGGGTGCTACATAGAGCTTTGAATATGACCCTTTAGTCAAGTATCAAGGATAGGATACTGGCGGCCCAGAAGGAGGTTGGATGAGTTTGTGGGATTGAGAATGTTTAGATTGAGATGATAGAACTGATAAATGGATGGGACTTTGTACTACCTACATGAATATGGGTACCTTTGAGGGTGATATAAGAGCTTGATAAAATGGATGAAGCTATAAGTCAAAGAACTCTATTTACACCCAGGAGTGATAAGAAAAATTGTATTACAAACTTGAGGGATAGGTAATTGGTGCCGGAGTATAAAGTAGGACATAGCTGAGATTGTATTAGTAAGTGTTTGACTCGTTTTGAAGGTTAGGCTTGAGCTTCAACAGGTACTGCTATGCTCAATAACCTGAGATTCCCGTATGCGAAATAGGATAGAATAGCTTATGGATGTTGTGAATAAGTTGCCGGAGGACTAGAAGTGGGGCATGACATATCTGGGTTATATTGGACTGATTGACTAAGTCTTCATTTACTACATATGCGTAGAGATCTATAGATGGATAGATTGGTAGATTGTATTTGAATGAGATTGATTCTAGACATGGGAGTTCATTCTTGTGCCGATCTCGATCATATCAAGAGGCATTAGGAACCCGTTTAGACATGAGTACGGCTTACCACCCTTAGACCGATGGTTAGAGTGAGCGTACCATTCAGACTTTGGAAGACATGCTTAGAGCGTGCGTCCTGGACTTCAGACAGGAAGTTGTTGTGTTTCATTTCCGTTGTTGAGTTTTCGTTATAACAATAGTTATCACTCTAGTGAGAGATGTGCTGTTTGAGGCATTGTATGGTAGAAAGGTGTCAGTTCGCCAATTATGAGAGCTGAGTCTGGAGAAGGTCAAGTTGATAGACCTGAGTTAGTGCAAGAGACTTCTGATAAGATCTCGCAGATTATCGGATAGACTTAAGCTGCGCGTGGATCATCTGAAAAGTTTTGCTGATAAGAGGAGGAAGCCTATAGAGTTTAGTGTAGGTGATCATGTTTGGCTCAAAGTGTTACCTTGGAAAGGTGTGGTACGCTTTAGGAAGAAGGGGAAATTAGCTCCAAGATTTTTTAGACCTTTTGAGATTGTTGCGAAAGTAAGCCCCGTGGCCTATCGGTTAGACTTGCCTGAGGAATTTAATAACGTCATGACACGTTTCCACGTGTCGAAACCTTAACAAGTGTTGGTTTTTGATTCAAACTTGCAAGGGCCCTTGGAATGGAAATCCTGGTTGAAGCCAAGTTAAATTTTGTGGAAGAGCTATGGAAATTTGGAAAGAGAGTTTAAGTAGTGAAGCTGGAGTAGAATTGCCATCGGTCAGGTTCGGTGGAATTCAAACGTGGACCTGGAATTACGTGGGGGAACGTGAGGATCAAATTGATAACTAAAAGTTACCCGCATTTATTTAGTGATTGTTAGTAGCTGAATTTCGGGGTCAAAATTATTTTAAGGGGGTAGATTTGATTTATTACCTTTGCCCTTTTTGTGTTCTAAATATTTCATTTATAGTCCTTTGACTATTTGACGTTTATCAGTTTATTCATATTTTGTACCGTGTTGACGGTGGTGATTTTATGAAAATTATGGTGATTTTTGGTTTATTGTGATTAATAATCCCTTTTTGGTAGGTATTATTATGTTATTTGTATTCCGAGTGGTTTAACCCATGAATTTTAAGAAACCCATGAATTTTAAGAAACGCCAAAAACGAGTCCTGACACGTCCGTTAATGTCCAAATGAGTTTTGAAGGGTTTAAAGTGTAAATATGTCGTGTAAATACTCTAGGTTAATGGAAAAGTATTTTTAAGGTGAATAAAAATGCTAAGTAACTTCGGGGAGTATTTTATGGTTGAGTTTTATGAGCTTTTAAGTGATCCCGACACAAAAAAGAAAGACCCGACACCTCATAGGATGCCATAACCGGTCATGGGAGGCTAAGGGGACAATGAGGCTTAATTTTAGCCAAGATGTCCCAAGGTTGTACATTTATTGGACTTTTCACTAGACATTTAATTCATTTTATTTTCATTCAAAATATAAAACACATAATAAGTGTGTGTGTGTTTGTACGCTACCAACTCACAAAAACCATAAATTTTAACTTTGATCAAAGAACGTTGATATTCCGGTTTGGGGGAATTAAAACGAGTGTTTGGGTATACATTTAAACAACGTTTGGGTTGTCCGGTTCATGTCGAAATCTACACTTTTGAAGATTTTCTTGTAAGTTTCCAAATTTAATGTTTGTTTGTCCTTTTGGGTTTATATTGATGCATAGATGTTAGTTGTATAAGTTGATCATCGTAAAAATTAATTTTTGGAAACGAAACGAATAAAAAGGGGTGTTTAGATTGCGTCGAATAAGAGAAGAAACAAGGGGTTTTGTTAGTTTTGAGTGGTCGTGATGGTTGAATAATATATGATGCTAGAATGCTTATTTTTTATAGTAGCTTGTATGGCTTATTCGGGCTTATTTTTAAGCTATTTCTTGGCTTATTTGGGCTTATAGGCCACGAATGGATTCCCAAAATCACTAGGAAAGTGATTTTGATTATTTTTGTGTTATGGCGTATGTTGTGGACTATTTTTGAGGCTTATGGTAGTAACCAAAAGCGATACGTAGCTTAATAGCTTATTTTAAAGCTTAATATACGTATTTTGGAGTTTATGGACTCACGGCCCAATAAGTCTATTTGAGCCGCGGCTTAATGGGAGGGCTTATTGTGGTCCGGATTATTTCTACATATAAGTATATACTTATATATGTAAATGGACCTTGGTTTTGGACTTAAATAGTATTTTGGACTTATATATGTCCTAATGGACCCTTGTTGGGCCTTAAGGCCCAATAAGCGATATGTAGTAGTTATGAGAATTTTGATGGACTTTTGAAAGTGGAAATGTATTTACGAAGTGATATTGAACGATATTTTGGGAAAAACGTGTTGGTAAGCGTTAACGATTGAGATTTTGGAATTTTGTCGAAAAGTGTCGAATTTGTGAAAAATGTTGAAAATAAGGTTTGAAACCTTGGAAAACGTTGTATAAACGTACGAGTCATGTCGAAATTTCGTAAAAAGTTTATACTTAGAAAATTTCTTAAAAACATGATTTTTGATTTTAAATAATAAAATAATATTTAATTAT
The DNA here is from genome assembly GCA_026074375.1 of Tanacetum coccineum. Taxonomy (NCBI): domain Eukaryota; kingdom Viridiplantae; phylum Streptophyta; class Magnoliopsida; order Asterales; family Asteraceae; genus Tanacetum; species Tanacetum coccineum. Next base: position 3,602 of record BQNB010064563.1, on the reverse strand, counting down.
TTTATTTTATTTATTTAATAAATTCACTAAAAGACGAAAAATATAATTTTTCTCGAAACTTCTCTAAAGTGTTTATTATGAGTAAACGTTTCATTTTCAACCGTATAATGATTATTTTGAAGTGACTAAGGTGTACCGAATGGACTTGTGGAGATATATTTATAATTAATAATTATAAATATTTTTTATATTACTTATCTATTTACGCTAAATAGTATAAGTATGTATTATCGAGGAATGAGATTGATATGATTGTGGAGTTAAGTCGTCAACCATCACACCACTAAATTGTTTTGGGTAATTGTACAACGCGTCTAAACTCTATGCATCAAACGTGAAGATTGTTTTGGAATTAGATGATTAAATTGGGACATTAACTGGACTAGGTCGTGTGCGGGCGTCGTTACATTTGCTTGTGTGATTAAGATTTGGTTGCTAAAGACTTGCTTGAGGTGAGTTCTCGTAGCCCTACTTTTTACTGGTTTTTCCGTTAGAGGAAAATGATACTCAAATGTGTTTTGAAATGTTTTGAATTGATCTGTGCGAAATGTGGTTTTGTTTTTGGGACAAGTTATGTACTTATGACTGCTATGTGAATATTATGTGATGCATGATTGTTTGGATTGGATGGGTACGCCTACCCAGTGTTTGTGAGATTATTGGATCGGATGGGTACGCCTACCCAGTATTTGTGTGATTATTGGAGCGGATGGGTACGCCTACCCAGGTTTGTGTGTGGTCCTGCCTTAATTTTAGTGCTCCAGCTGGTAGGCCCTTTAGGTGCATAAGTGACATATGGTTATTGATTAGCGATGATGCTAAGGTTGTTTGCATATATTCACTGTCATATAGCACTATTGTCCACTATTGATATATTGGCACAACTTTTGGGTTTAAGGTCAAACCTACGAGCTCACCAACATTATTGTTGACGTTTTCAAGCATCATTTTCAGGTGAAGTGAAAGAAGAGTAGTTTGGTGATTGATAGCAGACTTAGAAATATCCCATGTGGAATTTCGTTTAAAGTCTTGCTTGCTTGTTGTTTGATTTTAGTTTCAAATGTTTTGGAATAAGTTTGGATTATGGTCCCCTGTGTGGGCATTTGAATAATGGTAAGAGATTATGGATTTTAGTTGCGATTTGGGACATCACTTGAGTTTGTTCAAGGTTGATGGTCTTCATAGCACTTGAAGTTTATGCAATGTAGTTTTCTCTATTTTGTATCTTGTGTTATGATTGATCATTATGTTGCATTCCCGAGTTTCCGCCATTGTCGGGGTGTGACAAATATTATAGCCGTTTCTGTTTAATAATTTGAATTTTTGACGTTCATTTAATTTTTACGTTTAACCGGGAAGTTGTCCCGTTATTATTTAAGAATCATTGTCGGAAGTGATCCGTACATCCAATCATTGTAGTCTTTCGTCAGTAGACGCGTTTTTACGTTTTTAATTGATATTTAAATTTTTAGTATTTTTCGTAAAGCCGTTATTCATTTTTCGTTGCTTGCGTGATCGATTTAATTAATAACGTATGCTTGTGCATGGGAAACCATGAAAATTAAATCAAAGCATCCAGTATGTCCCTAGAATTGTGGAGACCAAATTGGTCCCCTCCTCATTGGCTTATTGTAACTGAATATACACACACACACTCTTGGGATACCATTTTGAATTTTGAAATCAAATAAGACACATTTGCCACCATGTGCCTAGTTCTTGTACACAGTAAGACCTCATTGGAAGATCAAATTAGTCCTCTCTTGTTTCTTGTCTCCTAGTCAACGCATACAACTCACCCACACACACTTGGTGTGTCAAAAATCTTGTCCATATATTCATACATGCATATCTCATTCTCTTCTCATTATTTCACACACAAACTTTGAGTTTTCTCTCTTCCTTTTGCTCTCTCTTGTTCGAACCACCCTAAACACACACATAAACTCATAATTTCCTCAATCTTGATCAAAAACCTTTGAAGATATTGTTCGTAGTTAATACTATTTGTATTCGGGTTAATTATAAACAACGTTTGGGTTGTTTCTAGTCATAAATCATCCTTCTAAACCACTTTTTTTGTAAGTCTCTTAATCTTTTTAAAACTTGTACTTTTATGATCATCTTAATGCATAAATACTAGTTGTACAACTCGTTTTGTAAAAATAAAGATTTTGAAACTACGTAAACCTTAAAAGGTTATTCATATGGCTCGAAAATAAAAAAAGAAGGACAAGGAAAATATAGTTTTGTGATCGTGGTTATTTTTATGTAATAAAAATACATACTATTAGCTTAATATTTGGTTCGGCTTATAAATAAGCCACAAAAGTTCTTATTTGAGCTTAATGGGCATATTATTTGGTACAACCCAACTAGGAAACAAAAGGGAATGATCTTTCTAGCTTATGGTATTTCGACTTATATTAGTTGGCTTATTTTTCTAGCTTATTTTGAAAGTACACAACAATAAACTTATTCGGCTTGACAAATAAGCTGAATATAGCTTATTTGGCTTTTTAGCCTCGTCCTACACCAAAGGCCCAACACCATGCGCTTATTCATAAGCTTAAGTGGTTTAGCTTAATCACTTTGGCTTATCGAGGGCTTATTGATAGCTTAATTGAGAACCATGGACTTTAACGATGCTTATTGGCTTAACATGCTTAACTAATGGACCCATGTAAGCTTATAAGGCTTCGGCCTAACACACAAGCCCAAACCGTGACTTAAGGCCCACGGTTGGCTTAATGGGTCTTTGTCTTGACTTATTGTAAGCTTGTTGATAGCTTACCATCAAGTCAAGAGTTTATTCGTTTAAATGTTGCTTATCAGATTATATGGATAAGTAAATCTACGTTTTGACTTAACGGGCCAAGGCCCAACATGAATACAATACACCAAGGCGTAAAGCTACAGTGTACCTTATTGAATAAGTTCATAAATAGGTTATTTGATATTGCACGACTTAGAGGCTATATGTTTAACTTATTTTGAACATTAGACGTTACGGATCATGAATTTAGGCTTATTAGGCCTAAAAGCCAAATAAGGGTCCGAAAGGTCTTTTGACTAGTTATGAAAAGGGATTTGATGATGTATAGTTCATAGATGAGAAATATAGATTGAAAGGGATTTGCAAATGGTTTTTAAATAAAGTCTACGACTTTGGAAAATGTGTAAATACGAACGGGTCATGCCGAAATTTTTATAAATTAAATGTACTTAGAAAATACTAGAAAACGCACGTGATAAAACTAGATATACGGAAACTAAGTAAGATTTCGAATAATATATGTACATATGTATATTTTTCCTTAGTCATTTATATATATATATATATATATATATATATATACATATATATATATATATATATATATATATATATGTACATACATATATATATATATATGTACATACATATATATATATGTACATACATATATATATATATATGTACATACATATATATATATATACATACATATATATATATACATACATACATATATATATATACATACATATATATATATATATATATATACACATACATATATATATATATATATACATACATATATATATATATATATATA